>MQRK01228912.1:0-12805 GCA_001938485.1 Girardia tigrina
ATATTTTAAAGATGAACTTATAACAAGTTACGACAGCCATGCAAAGTTTACAAACAAATAGCAAATTGTCTTCTCAAAAAATAATTTGTGTATTCCAAGCTAATCGGGTAAATAATCATCGCGGTTGTAAAAACGTGTACATTGTCAATATTGGGATCATTTGCTTCGGAACACTTTGCAAGTCAGTCGGATATACTTCCAAGCCATGTCCCTTGGAAAGTAGAGTTCGTCTCTAAACTAAAGTGTCCGAGGCTGTGTGATTCGCTACTCGAAAGCTGGTAGTGATCATATTCCTAACGTGACAAGCAGCCCGTTATTTGAAGGCCCTGTTGCAAATCTGGGTGTGAATGCTGAATGGAGTAGTGACTCTGCAGTCGACGGTGAGATAGCATCTAAATGAATCTCGATGAATCAAACTTGATGAGTGTTTTCTTTTTTTGGATCGTGCATTGTCTGTTCCCTGATCATCTCTGAATTTTCTTTTACCTCCGGGATATTTCTGTCTTGTGAAATCTTCTTTTCTATATGTTTTTTCAGATTATTCCCGTTCTGTAGAGTAATCTCTTCTGTACTAAGTTTCATCATGTTATTTTAGTTCTGCTACTAGGTATTTTCTATTCTTGTATATTGACCATTCTTTACTCCTTTAATTTGAATAATATTTTCTTTTAAATCAGAGATTTCTTTGATTATTTTGTTTCCATTGATCACGTTCCTTAAATATATTTTTGTTTTCATAAAACTGTGTTTTTAAGTGTCCTTGGACACTCATCTAAAATGCATTTTCAACAGGGTAAATCCCTTTGCATGTTTGAAAAATTTTAATCAAACTTTATTAACAGGTCTTCGGTATTAAATTTGGTATTTTCAGGGTACTTAATACGGAGGTGATAATTTAATGCTTCATTTTAATCAATTATTTTTAATATTTTGAAACAGTACAAAAGAAACAGTAATTTCCGAATCTTTGCAAGGTTGAATAAACTAGAGCTTCATTGGTTCCGTTAATTATGTTAATTATGTTATGTGTGAAGTAAAATTATATAAAGTGAGTGAGGCGCGCTCGAAATGAGTAAATTTATATACTAAAATTTATTAAAACTTAATAATAAATTTGAGCAGTTGAATAACTTTAAAACTATTAATTATTAAAATTATCAAACAGAATCATTGAGGAGAGTTTTTCCTCATTAATAATTATTATGATTATTATTTCTGTTATCAAGCAAATATATTATTTCCATTGTTTTAATCAATGTCTTCCGTATTAATATTCATTAAAAGAAATGAATCTTTCACTTTGTATCAAAAATAATTTTTGCTCTGTGATTATATTTCGTTTTTTGACAGTTTTTTGTTACTTTAATTTTAAAAAATGAATTAGGATCAATTTTTTTCTTTAATTATAAATATTATCGTCAGTTTTTTCTTCTCGTCTCAAAATGTGTTTCATACTTTTTTTGCTTAGAAATTAAAAAAATGATTTTGTTCTATTTTCTCGTATTGACGTTGTCATTTTCTTTATAATTTAACACTCGAAGTTTAAATTCATGTCTTGGAAGTTTGTTTGGTCAAATGCTTAAGGCTGGGTTAAAAAATCTTTTTTTTAAAAATCAAAAATCTTGGTGAAAATCTACTTTTATTAAAACGATCCAAAAATTGATTATCACTATGAGTTAGGCTCAGAGTCCGGTAGGTTGAAGATCACAGACTCAGGGTTTCTTATGTTGCATTGGTATCTCTTTTTCTGGTCAAGGAACCCTTCAGTTTTTCTCACACCTGCTCTGCTGGATTCAGGTCTGATGATTGATTCAGTCTATCCAGAGGGAAGACACGATGATGATTTAACCAGATTTCGTTGAGTTGAAGTCATCTTTAAAGTCATTGTTTTGCAGTAGAATGAAATCACATAGTTACATGATGTTTTTTGTAATATGATCTCATACTGAAATCGATTTACATTGCCTTCAAAACGCGATAAAGAGATCCGATTCCAGGAATGCATACAGATTCCTAAGCAACGTCTGATTTACAATAAACCAGTTTACAGAGATAATCTCGGATCAATTGAGGCAAAAGCGAAAACAAAATACGTTTATAAATTTATAGTAGACTTACGATATTTTCTCAAAGGAATATAAGTTATGGAATGAGAAGCAAAATGAATATATTGGGTCTTTTATATCAGTATTCGGCTATCTCGGTTTGCAGTTTTAGAATATTTTGAGACAGTTGAAGGAGGATTTGGTTGACCAGTCTGAAACAAAAGAATTAAATTGGATAATTTTGGAAAAAAATGGGTAAATATAGTTGATATGGGGTAAACAATGTATAGTGTGTCCTTGGAAACGAATCAAATAAATTATTCTTTTAAAGAAAGACACTGAGCTTGATTTCTTTAAAATGTTAGTATAATGTCATTAACAACAAATACTAATTCTGCTTTTAATTTTCAAATTATTTATTAATTATTTAATTCTGGTTACCTATAGAAATATCGATATTGCTATATGTATTAGGTTGTTTAAAAAATAATGTCGTTTTTTAATCTTAAACTTTAAAGACAAATATCTCAGCGTAGAATCAACTTTATTAATCAAGTAAAACCAGACGTTTGATGTGTGGCCGAGCGTTGTCGTGGAGAAGAATAGGCCCTTCCTTATTGACTAATGCTGGTTGTTGTTCTTGGAGTTTCTGGTTTATTTTGACAATTTCCTGACAGCATCTCTCTACCGTATTTGTTTCTCCTGGATATAGAAAGCTATGATGAATAACACGGGCTGCAGATCACAAAACAGTCACCATCATCTTTTTTGGTATAATTTTGGCCTCGGAAAGGGTTGCGAAGCTTGATCGTGGTCCAACTATTGAGAAGAACGTCTCCGATTGTCGTAAAGAATTGGAAATAATTGCACTGACGCATTTGAAGAAAGCGTTGGAACTTATTGCGATGAATGCCGTTGTACACAGGCGAAGTGATAGTAGTTATCTTGGGACAAAACCAAAGACCGCATCGACCTCTGCCAGCAATTGCGCCACAAATCATAACTTTCGGCGCACTCCGCACAGTGGGAACAGTGTATTGTGGCCTAAAGCGGTGACCAGACGGCCGGCGCACCGTGTGGATCCATGTGCCTTGCTGACAGATTGTGGTCACTGAACATTACCGAACACCATTGATCCACAGTGTTCAATATTGGTAAGCTTTTGCAAACGCGAGCCTATCACGAATATTATTCGACGGTAAATGCTATTTCTTGACAAGCTTGAAAGATCAAAAGCCTCCTTCAACCAAACGGTGACGAATGGTTCGTGCGCTAGGAAATTTATCAATGTTAGCTGAAAGATCAGCTTGTATTGCGCAGGAACCAGCAAATGGATTGGTCTTGCAGGATCTCATAATGACTCGATCTGTCACCTTGCTTGTAATACGCAGCCTTCCACTGCGTTTCGTATAGGCAAAGGCACCGGTGGCTTGATGAAAATGGAGAGTGTTGGCTACTGCAGCCTCGCTAATATTGAATCATAGGGAAATTGCAAGATTAGAGACTCCAGTATCGTGTAAAGCGACAATTTGTGCCCTCAGAGTGGGTAAAGGTTGGTTGCCAGTCATGTCGGAATAGTCACAAATACTTGACACAAATACTTTTATATATCATAATAGCATAGTGGATATGCAACTAAAGCTGTATTCTTATTGGATGTTGGTTAAGAACATTATTTACATGCACTTACACACACACGCACAGTAGGGGAAAAATGGGCATTCGACACCACCTCCCCCCCGAGGAGGTGGGGTAGCCCGTTATCACGGCAACGGTCGCGGTTACCATCTCAACGGTTCCGATCACCAAAGCAACTGACTGACTTAAAAATTTCTTCTCGTATCTTCTGGAATTTCTCTATTCCGCGATCTTGTTGTTCTCCTTTTATTTTCCACTGTTTTCACTTCATTTTCTCTTTTTGTATTATATGCTGCCACTGGTGCGTTTCTTTTCTTTTTCTCATGTTCGAACATTCTTGTTTGTATTTCTTCAATCTCTCATATTTCGTGATACATTGAATGGCAATTTGTTTTTGTACATCATCATCATCATCTATCAAATTAGCGTACATTAAATTCGATAGTTCTTTCTTACCCAACTTTATTTCTACCAGTTTTTCTATTAGTTCGTCTGCCAATTCTGAAATCTAACATTTCTTTCATTAAATCTAGTATGGTTTTTTCCTTGGAGAACGCAGCTCTTAACTTTTCTTCACATGTTTCACCTGGTGCTGTTTCATATTTAATTATTGCCTCCAAAGTCATGCATGGCGTGACTAAAAGGATTTTCCTAAAGGATTTACCAAACAGAGACATAAATAATTTATTAAAATATTTACTCAAAACTTATTGGATAAAAATTAAAATGATTATTAATTATTTAAAAAATATTAAGTTGATTTATTTAATAAAATTTGTAAAGATTAATTAACTTATTTAAAATTTTGCCATTATTTTAAATTAGAAATAAATTTAAACATCACATATTTTAGATAATAATAATTAAAATATTAATCAGCCATCTGGGCAGAAGAGACACAATTCCAAATCAACATACAACATTCAAACACAAAATATCAAACATTCAAAATATTCCTCACAATAATGAAAGTACGTTCAGGAGGATTATCTTGAAAGATTCATTGAAAAAGAAAAGCAGTAAAAAATATACTTTTAAAATTAGAAGGTTACAACATTTATAGATTTAGAACATTGTACAGCATTTCATGGGATATGTTGTAAAAAAATCTAATTACTTATTTCTTCCTTTTTATGTTTTGTTAGGTTCGAAATTAAAAGTTGAAGGGGTAACACCAAATTTTTTAATACAACACAAAAATTTGCATTTTTATAATAATGTTTCGATAATAAAATTCTCATTTGAGATTTTAATTTAAAATTTTTTTAAATCTAAAATTTTCATAAATTTTCATTTTTAAAACATTTTTTTACTCTAAAATTTCATCCGCTTTCTTTTAATATATGAATTTTTTTAGATATTTTGAAAATTTCCTCGATGGATTTTAAATATTAAAATTCAAATATTTATGTCAGCTCTCAAAAATCCTAACATGTAGATTAAATTAATCATTACCTTATACATTTTATCTGAAATCTTGCTTACCCTTTTATTGAAGATAGAGAATTGTGAAATAAATGTCTTTGAATTAAAAACAAAAAGATATTCTGCCAAAACTTAAGCTTACGATTAGACATGCTAATGCGCCACCTAATTCGAGCAAAACTGTCACTACATTTTCTCTTGGGAGAAGAATAAACTGGATAAGAACAAGAGAGCCAACAGTTTTATGTTTGACCATATATTCACGAGTATTAATATTATGTTTGAAAGTTATTGATAATTTTATTATTAAAATTTTAAATTTATTGTTAAAAAAGACATTTTCTGAAAAAAAGTTGACGGTAGACATCAAACACGTGGTCAAAAATTGATTTTAATTTTCTTCTTGTTCTTAAAAATTGACTTTCCACCTGTTCTTCGTTGTAATATTATCTTTTCATGTCTTGTACTCCTATGAATTTGGAAATTAATCATTATTGATTTAATTTGAATTTTACTATTAAAACAATAAAATCGAAAAACAGTTTTATTTAATACTCCACAAAAACCGTTTGGGATAAATAGATTAAACTTTGGCTGAATTATCTTTATTTTATGATAGTGCCATAAACTTGCGTGAATATCGTGAATATTTGAAGGATTAGCGATAATGAATTGTTGAAATATTGAGCGGAAAAGATTTAAAGATAAAGACTAAACGAAATTCGACGTAAAGATAGAGTACTGAAAAATAATTTCTTATTCTATTGAGATTTGAAACTAAATTTCTTTTAAAGTCTGTAATCTGACTTACATAGGACCAAGGGGTATCGGATTACTGAACCTGACCGACTTCAGGCTCTTGTGTTTTTTATGTTTAGTCTGCCCTCTGATGTTAAAATATTTCCGTGCTAAATATCTGAATAAATATAAAATACATAAATTTGCAATAAATAAAGCTATTGAAATAGTAAGTTTTTTTATTTTTATTTAATGAGTAAATCAATACAATTTCCATCTGTTCAAATGAATATATAAATAATGATAAAATAAAGTATAATATCATGTTAAAATATTATGATAAAATATAATATATAATATTAAAATATAATATATTACCAGCAAAACTCGAAGCCCTTTTTGAAACTCATCAGTGATGAGTCATCACATTAAGATATGATTTTTATTTAAATTTTTCAATCTTAAGATTTAAATATAAGTCTTAAGTAATTTTATTTTACTAGATTTAATAAACATACATTTTCGTTTTTTTAAATATCGTTCGTAGAAAAACGATAGATACTGAAATGTGTATGAGAATATTTACCATGCATGTATAAGAAAAATCATAAAAGAAAATTCTACAAATTTTAGATATAAGTAAATCAACGGTGTTTGGTAACCTTAAAAACGCTAAAAGTCCTAAGTATTACTCATCACCCAAAACATCTGGAAGATCAAACTTAACTTCCACTCAATATCGTTGTGTTACTGCTTAAGTAATCAACGAGGAATGGAATATACAAACCGGCATTTGTTCTCTGCCCACTTACCTACACCAAATACATGAAAAATATTATTCATTCTACAAAGTGAGATTTTCGTAATGAAATATAATGTTAGTGATCATACGTAAGATGATATATAAAAATATATTTATCTATCTAAAATCATCATATATATATTTATACATATTGTTTCTTGTTTTAATTTTTTTTGGAGCACCATCATCTATCGGTCGCTCAAACTGTCGAATATAAAAAGATTTAAATAATATTAATGCGGAGTTAATATTATATTCGGAATTGCTTACAATTTAATGAATCGATTAAACAATAATAATTTACCTTTGAAAGTTTTTTTTAATAAAAAGACATTATCGTGCGACTATAAGTGGGGGAAAATGTATGTTCTCCCTCACCCCCCGGGGTAGCCCGTTACTATGCCAACTGTCGCGGTTACCATGGCAACGGTTCCGGTTCACTTGGTAACGGTAACCAAGGGACATTTTTCATTAGCAACGGATATAGTGATTCAAGGCGTTTGTAACCATGGTAACGGTTACCGTCTCCATAGTAACAGTGACCCTTTCTATAGCAACCGAAGTAAAAAGTGCATCCATCATGTCAACGTATTGCATTCATCATATCAATACACAACTGAACATGTAACAATACAGAAAATACTGAATAATATATAAAATACTATAAGAACTACATTATCAACCATTACCATCATACTATCAACTATGCAATATACCTTATCAAACATACCATCAACCATCAAATTTACAATATGAAACATCAAAAATACCTTAACAACCATATCATCAACCATCACATTTACCTCAACAACCATCAAAATCACCATATCAACTATCCAATATACCTTATCAAACATACCATCAACCATCGAAATTTACCATATCAACTATCAAATATACCTATCAACTGTCAAATATACCTCAACAACCATACTATCAACCATCACTTTTCCCTCAACAACCATCAAAATTGACATATCAACCATCAAAATACCTTACCAGCCATATAATCAACCATCAAAATTACTTTATCAACCATTAAAAGTACCATATCAGCTATCAAGTATACCTTGACAACCATATCATCAACCATCAAAATCACCTCATGGACAGCCATTTGTATATAAAAACCTTCAAATCTACCTTAACAGCAATAAAAAGTAACCCTAATTGTAATCAAAAAGTGAACATTTTAATATACATATGTTATATATATATATATATATATATATATATATATATATATATTATATGTAACATATATATTATATTACATGATATACAATCACTATGTGTATCATCAATTATTTACTGAAGAATCATAACAATATCAACCATTAATATTAGTATATTATTGTTATATACATATAGTACATTATATACATATATATTATTGTTACATACTGTATGATCACAAGTTGTGATCATATAGTGATTCACAACACATTCAACACAGTTCAAATGTTTCTATTGTGTTTTACACGTTATATATGATATTATTATTATTTATTTGTATTATATTATGGTTACATATCACACTGAAACTTGATTCATCAAAGTAAAGGCAATATATGTTTTATATGTATGCACTAGGTCTAGGCAGGCTGCACTAAGCCTAGGCAAGCTATAATCTATATTTAGTGTGTAAACTATTTATAGGTTTTGTAAGAATGGGTGTATAAAAATTGACATAAATTACTGAAAAACATAGACACATACATGATTTTCATGTAAAATCGTGTAATATATGCATTTTTTTAATGATGAAGATACATATCTTATACTATATTTACCTCTAGTAATATATTGATATACATAACAGAAAACATCACATTCAAGGAAACGATTTATTGATTACATAATTGTACATTTTTCTATTATGTAACAGACTATGTATCGCTCATATCCATATATATATATATATATATATATCCATAGTATTAATATGTTGACCATAATCATTTATGGCTTCACGAGATTGTATACTAATATTTGTGATATGATAGGTAAACTGGATGGATCAAGGGCTAGCATAGGCTCCTTACAGCACATTATTCAACATTTTCCATTGAGAAAGAATATAGTGGAGTATTCTAGCCTATGCTAAGATAGCCAGGAAAGTGTTAAACATATTGACTTCATTTGTACCAAAAATCGATATATTTAGAGAATTAAAAATTCAAAGTCCCACCCTGTTCTTTATTTGAAGAATCTACAATTTAAAATTCAAATTCTCGCCTTGTGTCTATTTACTACAACTTATACATTAAAACAAATTAATAAAAAGTAACCGTAATATTAGTAACCGTGACCATTGTCATGGTAACGGGCTACACCCCTGGCGGGGGTGGGGGAGAACATACGTTTCCCCCTACTATTACATGTCGTCTTCAATATTCACTTCCGAGGAAGAATATTCCTGCAAACGAATTAATGAGATCCAACGAAACAAAACAAAAAAATTCTCATATTATCCATATTTTCAAAAAACGAACTTAACAGTTGTCTTCCAATCTGCTTACGATACAGAGCTCAATCATTCATTCATCATCATAATACATTCCGCATTATTTACTTGATTTTCCCCTAACCCATCCATGTTTGTTGAATCCAAACACAACCAGATCATAGATAGAATGTCTATTATCCGAACCTCAAGTGCGATCAGGGAGCGTCCATCAAAGGAACTAATTTATCGTTAGATATTATTTATTGATTGTCCTCTCTACTTTTTTCTTTCTACTTGATTTAGGGATACTAATTCTTTTCATCCCATTTATTCGTTAAATCTTACTTCTGTTAGATTCTAGATTATACATTTTATTCTATGATTAAACATTTTATATAAATGGTGTTTATTGTTATATATATTATATATTGTTGTTATATATACTTAGGCCGTCCCAAATGTCCTCAGGTGGCCTTTAAAAACACTAATATTTTACCAAATTTAACCAAATTTGGATTGAATATTATTCAGACTGTCATACATACTGTGTTAAAATTTCAAAGCATAAAATTAAAAAAAGTAAAATTTTATTTTATTAAAGTATTGAAATTTTAAAAGTGCAGCGAATTCAAATCAAGTGGTTTTTAACAATGGAACAAAATAAATGTTGTCAACGTTTTTTTGTTCTAACTCAAAGTTAAAGAGGATTATCTGCTTCAGAAATTCTTCAGCAACCTCAGCAGGCATGGGAAGACGCAAATCACCCAGCACTGAAAACTATTCAACAATGGTTGACTGATTTTAAAAAAGAAAAGCGGAAGTACTTCGACGATTCATCAAGAAGTGGCAGGCCGTCATTAATAGACGATGAAAAGATTAAAGCAGTCAAAGAAGTGATTGATGAATCTCCAAATGCGTCTTAGCGTTATATTGAAAATGAACTTTCTTTAGGCAAAAATACAGTCCACAAAATTTTGCGTGAAAAACTTCATTACAAAATATTTTGCTCTGTTTGGGTCCCTCATGAACTGTCTGCTGCTAATAAACAACAACGCATTAACACTGCAAAGCATATACGCCATGTAATTTCACAGATGGGTAATGAAGCATATTCCAACATAGCGATCGAGGATGAGACATGGGTCTTTTTCCAAGGTAGTGGAAAGAAAGAAGATCACAAAGTTTGGATTCCTTCTAATGCTGCTCCACCAAAAGTGATAAAGCCATCGCCAATGTCTGATAAAAAATCTCTTGTTTTCGTAACCTTTACCTGCAACAAACGTTTTAATGTAAAAGCACTGCCATATGGTACCAAGATTGATTCCGAGGCCTATGTGAACTTTGTTCATGATACCGGTGAAAAATGGCGGAAACTTAGATCTAACAGTATCAAGCTAAAGGAACTTAAGTGGTGGCATGATAATACAAGACCTTATTATAGCAAAGAAACAACTCTTTTTTGAAATAGAAAAATTGAAAAAATTTATCAATCGCCCTATAGTCCAGATTTTAATCTGTGTGACAGATTCTTGTTTTCAAAAATGAAGAAAAGTTTTAAAAATTATGTTTTCAAATCACATGAAGAAATTGAAGAAGCTTGTAAATTCTTTTTAATTCTTTATCAACAGAAACATTAAAAAATCAACTAGATAAACATTTAACTATTGTCAGTTGGTTATTGACAACAATGGTGAATATGTTGTTGCTTAAGAAATTTTTAAAATATTTTTTTTAAATAAATTTTATAATTGTATTTCGATTATCGTAAAATATCAAATTTATCTATAATACAAATAAGTCTTTATTATTTATAATTTAAAAATTTTAATAAAATTATTTTAAGTGTCCAAATATACATGAATTTGGGTAGTATTTTGACTTGAAACTGTTTTTTCTAGAAACGTCTTTGTATTAGTTTGTCAAGTATGAAATTTGTAGGCATGATTACAAAAATTTTGTTTCTCATTTTTTTTACTGCTACAAATCATGGCTACTGAAACCATCAATAAACATAAATTAAAATTATTGATAGTTTGTTTGAATAATAAGTATTTTATAAAATTGAAAAGGCAGAAATTTTAATTATTTTGAAGTACGAGTTCTTATGTGAAACCTCATCATCAGAAACCATGCAAAACATAAATAATGTATTCGGATACAATACTACTATGTAATAGACAGTCTCAAATTGGTTCAGGAAATTCGTGAAAGGTAATTTTAACCTTGATAATAATGAACCTTGAAGTCACCCAGAAATAATAGTAGGCAATGAAGAACTGAAGGTAACCATGGAGCTGGATCTATCATAAAGTGATCGTGATTCATCGCTAACGTTTGCTGTTACAAAGCAAACAATATTGAATCACTGGGCCCAAATTGATAAAGTGAAGAGAGTTAGAGAAGTTTGATAAATGGATTCCATATGAGTAGAATAAAAAGCCGAAACTAAAGTGTTTGGATAGTTGCTTGATGATGCTTTATCGTTATAAAAGTGGTCATTTTGTGAATCAAATCGTCACTTTTGCTAAAAATTTTATCCAATATGATAATCAAAAACGTTCAAAAAAATAAGTGGACAAAAATGAAGCATCAAAACATGCTTAAAGCATAACATTCATCAAAAGAAGCTGATGGTAAGTGTCTGGTGGTCTGCAGAATGCGTAATATATTATGACTTTATGACATCTGGTTCGCAGATCACAGTAGATTTATACTGCAACCAATTGGAAGATATGATGCGGAAACTCAAAGAAAAAAACCACGTTTACTGATTAGTTTGACTCTTATTTTATGCACGAGAATGCTAAACCCCATTGTTCACTTGAGACCGGGACAAAATTACAGGGACTTGTGTTGAAACTTCTGCATTACCTTCCATATTCCTCAGAACTAGCTCAATCGACTACCATTTCTTCCTTAATTTCAACAAATTTTTGATAGAAAAGAAATTCAATTCCGATTTTGTCATAAAAATGGCCTTCCAGAAATTTAGAGATTCTCGCTCAACAAATTTTTATTCAAATGTCTTCAACAAGTTACCGCTCAAATTGCAGAAGTGAGTTGATAATGTGGTTGCATACTTTAATAAATGACATAAATATTTTTATTTGTAAATTATCAATTAACTTTGACTTAAGTTCTAAAAATTTCATACTTGACGACCTAATATTATTTTTACAAAACTGAGTTTTCATTTTACTGAAACTTATTCTCTGAGGAATCAGATGTCCTACCTTATATAAGAACTCCGAGTGCTAAGAAACTTAATTTTGATCTTTTTTCCAGGTCATTTGCTTTGGAAGCCAGAAATATTAGATTTCATGTATTATAATAAAGTTTTTTATTATTGGGTTGAGGAATAAGTTCCTGCCGTTTTTTAAAAAATTAAAATTTTATTTTTAACAAAAAAGTTACTACAAATTAATCACAAATATAATCTCCGCCATTGTTCACGACTTCTTCCCAACGTTCAACGAGTTTTTCAATGCCTCTTTTGTAGAAATCGCCCGGTCTTGACTCGAAGAATTCAGCCAACCAAATTGATTAAAAATTCAATAATATTATTAATAAAAAAATTTTTTTATAAAAACAACCACGTTTTTCAAGCATTACCAATGCACTAAAAAGAGGAAAATAATTTTTTTCTAGACATGTGCGAAATTTTATACCTAACCCAAAAACGTGGGGCGGATTTCTGAATTACTGCTA
>MQRK01228913.1:0-11572 GCA_001938485.1 Girardia tigrina
CAAAACAAAAGCACCAAATAGTAGGTGTAAACCAATATTGGGCGCCTTTTCAATTTTTTTTCCACCTACTATTAAAATAGTAGGTGTCCTACTATTTCATGTTATCCGTTAGTTATTATTTTCTATTTACTAAATAGTGAATCAAATAGTAAAGCAAATTAAATATTATTCCAGATTATTAAACTAATCTTTATTAGTACATATTATAAGTTCAAAATTTAACATTTTCTTTTTTAAAATTATTTGAAACTTTTCTATAAATTTTCTATTTAAAATTTTAACATCATTTTTCAAGAACCCTCACAAAAGTATTCGGAATACCGTTTAGCTCAGTCCTTTTTCAAAACCCGGTGATATCTTTTTTGAATGTTTCAAAGTGAGAACTGATTTGATTTGAGTTTCATATGTTAGGATCAGAGAGTTTTTCCTTTGGCTCGACCTCGGGCATATTCATTGCACCGACACCAAGACGGGCAAAAGAGAAGACTCCCAGGTTCTAAAAACCAAAAAATAAAAATGATTATAATTATAAATTATAATATTAATTAATTAAAAAAAAGAGAAACTTTTAATTGGTTTTGGACCTTGGTCCCATTGAATTGAATATTTTCTGGTTGGAATTTGTTGACCTGATTTGTTGACGTGGGTTTGCCCGGAATTTAGGCCGCCTCCAGATTGTTTCTATATGAGAGCTGTTGATATAGTGATGGATGATTGAAGGTTGACTGGGAGAATTGTCTGCTTGCTGGTTCTGTGAGTTTTTGTGACGAAAGATTGTTATAAATTCTTTTGAATTTGTACACTCTACGAGAACTTTTATCATTAAATATATTTTTTAAAAGAATTTGACTTGGTAAATTTTACCTTTTATTTTTTTTGTTGATGGAGGTTTGGAGATGTCCTCATGGTTGCCGATCCGTCGATGGGTAACGGTAGGTGCTGATAGTGCCTGCCAAGACTGTTGACGATCAGTCAATAAATATTTCTCAAGAGGATTTGAAAGCTACCGATCTGTTAAGGAGTAACAGCAGGTGATGATAGTGCCTGCCGAGACTGTTGATGATCTGGTTGTGAAAAGACGTTATTATTAAACTGAGGATTTGTCTTTACTTATCTCCATCAACTATTTTTTTATTTTTTTTATTTTTATTTATTTTTTTATTACATCAATGAATCCACTTCTCATTCTCATTTAGTTAATGAATCGACCGATTTATAAAAAAGAAGATAGAGGGTTGCTTCGTGAGCTTCAGAAAGGAGGGAAGAAATTGACAAAATTACAAAAGAGTTGTCCGAAAAAATAACGGAGCTCAAGGAATACAGAAGAAATTCAGTTCCTTTATCAGTACAAAAACCGATGGTAGACAAATATTTGTTATCTCAACAAAAAATAAAGGTCTTACAGGTTGAAATTACTGAGTTGAGGATTCAACAAAATATGTCGGAGTAACACAAAAAGATCATAACGAAAATCTCCCAAGAAGATCCAGCGATGATCTTGGAGACTGCTTCCAGAATTGCAGCAAAGGAACCCATGGATGCGAAAGATGGAAACCTTGCTTCATCTTCAACAATTCATGCATATATCACTAAGGAAGATATTATGGCATCAATGACCAGCATAATGAGCCGAACAAAGAAAAGGCGCGAGCAAAGAAAACGAAAGGTGCAACTATTCTAACAAGCAGAAACTGAATTGAAAAAGATTCAAGGTTCAGACCATTCCGATTCGTACCAAAAGAAGCAGAAAAATATCCAGCAAAGCGGCTTTGAATTAGAAGAGATTCCTTGCTTTACTATGAATGAACAACTCATGGCTACAGTCCTTGGCGGTGTATTCAATGGAATGTAAAAAATCGTTCGAGGTTAAATCAAAGGAACAAATCTTAAAGGAACAACAAGCTCACCTTCGCTTTCGATCCATTACGACTGGACATGGAGAGGAGTTTATAGTTTTATCCGAATCGGAAAATTGATGATGAGGAGTGGATTAATTGATTTATTGGATGATTTCAATTTTTAATATGTAAAGTTTCGTTCATTTTCTTTTCAGTAAACATATTAAAATTCAATTTAAAATTAAATAATAGAGAAATGATAAATAATTGAATATAAGAGTCGTAAGAACCCGAGAACTGCTTGATCTCTAATAAGTGATAGGTAGAGACACTCTGCAAAGAGGCATATCTAAATAATATGTTGTGTCAAAATAAACTCAGATGCTATAGCATACCATTAAACAAATAAATTTAAATTAATAAAATTAAAATAATAATATAAAATCCAACACTAATAATATCAACTCCAACACATACAACACCCTTGTCTTTTTCCGCATTGAACATGTCAAATTTTGCGTTAACTAAACAGAATTTGTTGGCGGATTTAATTCTCTGCTTTAATTGGAAGAAACATTCAGCTTGAGCTCATTTAATGTTTGTTGAAGGTTAGAGTAACAATACTTGATTTGATAAATCATGTAATGAATTGTTTGATGTTTCAAGAGTAAGTATTTCAATGTTTTAGACAAGCTTCATTCTAGACAATAAAGATAATTAGGGGCTTTATTCGATTAATATTCGAGTCACGTTCAAGAATACCATGTAGAATCATTAGGATTTTCCTACGAAGCAGCGTTCATATTATATACATTTATGGGAATCATTTACAAGCAAGATAATTAGGATCTTGAAAAATTGAAACTGAGAGACTTTGAAATGCAATTATTCATTAACATGCAGCTTATTCAAAGGCCACAACAAAATGATTTTGTACATCGCATTGTGACTGCGAATTCAATATGGATATTCTACGATAACTCAAAGTAGAATAAATAAAATGCTATTTCTAAATCGCTGTTCTTGACATCAAATCAGAACACCAAATTTGAACACTCATGATTCAAAGGTCATGATTTGTATCTGGTAGAACTAAAATGGGGATGTCTACTCGGAGTTTTTTTATGGAACAGATAGTGTGTTGCATACTTATTTATTATCTGCTATATATATTAAAATTCTAATACACACGATTAATATAGGTTATTAAAAATTTCACAAGACATATAAAACGGATGGATGTGTCACGACAGTCCATTGTTCGGAACATTCTTGGTTGCTCAGAGCCCCCAGAGGTTTTTATGGGTTTAACCTCAACCCGTTCTAACTATTTCGGACGGCCGGATGCGTCTCCCTCGCTCCACATACACCATGTAGTGCTGGGTCTGGAGCGCCCTCAGATTCTGTAGACCAGGACGGGCGAGTACCTCCGGCCGGAACAGCGTCGTTTGGGGATGATATGATACTGGTGGACATATTTCCGCAGTTTGTAATTCTCTAGCAATGTATTTGGAATCTTGGTGCGTGCTCTCTCTCATGCATGTATTAAATTACCCGTTTTAATCGTCATTATCATTAATTTTCGTATGCTTCTCGTCATATTATATACAGATTTTATATAAGAAACACTGTGTCAGAACTTCGATTCCGTTGTATTTTCTATTCTATTAAAATGCCCTAAACTACTAAACTGACAAATAAATGAATAAAATTCTTTATCAGAACCTCACCAATTGATAAATTGACAAACCATCATTTATATTAAGCATATTAAGTTATCATTATTTATATAACTTCTTTGAGAGATTAGTACGATTAGAATCCCATAATACAAAATATTATAGTTCTTAAGAAATTAGTAGAAAACGATTATAAGATTAAAACACAAAATATTCCTTAAGTAATTTGTAGTATACGATTACGTTGTTAAAAAATTGTATCGAAATTACCTACTGAATATTACACTCCTAGGTAAAACATGATCATTTATAAAATTCCATGCTATTAAAATAATATACTCCCTAAATAATTGGTCAAAAATAATATTACATAATTATTTACAAAGTTCATAATATTTAAATTGTGTTTTAAATAATTGACAAAAATAATATTACATAACTATTTGTATAAATTTATAATTTCGAAATTGTGTTCTAAAATTTAGAACCTATTTAAATTTAGAATTTATTTAGAATCTAAAGGATTGATAAAAATATTAATGCATAATTCTTTATATAAATTCATAGCATCGAAATTGTGTTCTAAATAATCGATAAAAATAATATTACATAATTATTTACAAAAGTTTATAATATCGAAATGGTTTGAAAATATCAGTTTCAAAGTAAAATAAGACAGCGATTACAAGTATTCTAAAATCCTTGATCAATCAGTACGGCGCAATCATGCACTATCCTTACAATTTTATCATGACTTCACTGATCACATTCGACTACTTAGGCCGTTCAATCTACAACGGGCGCATCACATTCCTGTAATCCTTTGATTATCTTATTCTTCTCACCACTCGAGTTGGTCGGCCGTTACCATAAGAATATGTACAATTGATGTTGATCGCCTAACTATTTGTATGTGGAATATATACAATCACCTAGGGGAATCTAACATTCCTGACTCGAATTGATTCTCACTTCATTCTCGATTCTACATCCGGGGCGAAGGTTGCTGAGTTCTCTCCTTATCTCTCTGATGATCACTTCAAGGTCTAAAAAGAAAAACGGATTATTACTCGGAGACGGATTTGGTTAAAACGTTTCTCTATCAGTCATAACGGGGATCTCGATTTCTAATAATGGAGTGAGCGGCTATCAATGGTCTGTCTAAATATATGACTTTGGGAACTGGTTCTAATTCAACATTAACCGAATTATTCATAAAGACAAGGAAGGGGAAACGACGGAAACTGAATGACTTGCTAAAGTAAAATTAAATAAGTAAATATACTATAAAACAAATTATTAAAATCGACAAATAAAATAAAATAGATTTATAAAACGTATTAGATATTCGAATAAACTACATATAATATAACGATAAAGGAAATAAATAAGACGAATTATTAAAATCGAAAAATAAAATAAAATAGATTTATAAAATGTATTAAATATCAAAATAAACTACACATAAAATAAATATAAGAAGACTGAAATAACTACATTATATCGGTTGAATTCTTCGGCTTCCATCGGAATGTGCGGTTAATATTTGGAAATGCCTCATCGTCAACAACTGTTAGGGAAAACTTCGCGTCTCTTGAAAAGGTTCGAATAATGATTATCGGTTCTGCTTCTTCGTATTTCGAATTGTGGATGCCGTTAATATTCTTTATCGAAGTGTTGTAGTTGTGATTGTAATTCTTTCTTCTCAATGTTTTCGATTTTTTCTCCACGTTCTGATGAGATTTTGTTAAGCGTTCTGTTTTTTTTCTTTAAAAAATGTTCTGTTTATAATGAAAAAATGTGCTATATTTATAATTCCTTGGATATGTGTTTGTCTCTGCTGTACTACTTCCATCGACCAATCACAAGCCTCCACATGTTCCTGCTATTGGTGATTTCTAGTTAACCTCCAAGTGTGTTGGGGTTAACATTGCTGACGAGAAATCATATGACTTGATTATTCATGATTAATCATGAAAGACTTTGTCTGTTTCTGAGTCACCACGGATTTTTTTATTAATTTTTTATATTTAATTAATTTATTTTGTGTTTTCAGGATTCAATATCTTTGCACGGGATGCACCGATCTCTTCACGGGCCTCAGACAGCGATTGCCTTTCTTGAGATCTTCACGGAGAGGGTCGGGCGGTTGTCTACAAGCAACGGAAGGCTTGGTAACGGTCTTGTTTTTTGTCGTTATACTAATTAATTTTTAATTCTTCAGGGGTCGACAACCCCCTAAAGGACTGTCCGATTTCGGGACGAGGCACAGCTATAGATGGGTGAAGACATGATCTTTCGCTGAGTGGTTTATTAATTGAATTCTGCGAAGAGAAAAGTGTTGTAATTGTTTTTATTCTTTTCAGATGTTTTCTAATTAATTTATATATATATATATATATAGGAGTTAATATCTTTTTTCGGGGAGATCAGATATTGGCGTACTGGATCGTCACTGATAGCTTTCTTCAAGATCTACACGGAGGGGGTCAGTTGCACAATTTCGCTCGTCAGGAACGTTTTCGCAAAGCTTTTCGTATTTCGACTTATCAACATATATTTTTAGAACACGGAAAGTGATAAGTCTGCCTCACTCACCTTCGTGGAGACGTTAATGGCTGTCGTGGACTCCCAATGATTTCCGATTCAATTATCACTGTGATATTGTTTTAATATATGTATTCCTATATTTTGTCTTGTTTTTGATGTGATTTGTTTTCTTTTAAATTGTATTTTTTAATAAGTTATCGACCGCAACAGATGGTTAAAAGACATTTATTGATCGATCACCGAACCCAATGCAGTAACAGTGGTATTAGTGCTTCACAAAATAACGTAGATGAAGGATATAGAAAATCTTCCAACCAGATCGCGATGCGTGATTTGTTAGTTCCCCTTGACGATACCGCGGAGACGGGCCCCGATGTGGTTCCGAGGGTGGTTCTCGACTTTCGGTTAAGTAATACAAATGATGTGGGGATATTTTGATATCCATTTACTCATTGTACGAAAATTGTTTACACAGCCAAAGCTCTACAAAATCACGGTACGAGGGATCATGACTGGGCCTTTCTGACTGGGAAACCGAAGCGTACCCGTGCACTGAAAGCTCGCACTCTTGCATCTTAAGCCGTTTGAGAAAGTCAGTAGGCTCTGTATTGTCTATTTTTGATTTCTACCCGATACAGAGTCTATAACTCACTACCCTGTACGCAAATGCTGGTACTGAAGTCTCTACAATTCACAGTTATCCTTTCAGTCGGAGGAGGCTTATGATATGCCTTAGAAATAAACGCATTTTAGATTTCTTTGCTAACTTTTAATTAGAGTATTCTTTGGAACTTTTGAAGTCACCATGTAAAAATTTTAATTTACCAATTTAAGGCTACTTGAAATTTCGGTAAAAATTAGAATGTAAATATTCAAAAATGATTATACCTTTAAAACTTAATATGCTATAAGAATCTGAATACCAGATTTTAAATTTTGACTTCAAAAATAATCTAGTAAACATGAAAAATGCTTGGTAGCAAAAAATCGAGTTCCATAATGTACAGCCGTCATACGTGTCAACACGAACGAATTTGTTCAAAATTACAAAATTAAATAAAGTTTGAAGCTTTTTTTTGAGAAAAAAATAATTTATTTATTCACTTCATTAACTTCAATAAATTATCCACAGAAAATAATAAAAAATTTTAATTATCATTTTTTTTAATTTTCATTTTCTTCCAATGAAAAAATAATTATACGCATATTTAAATGTAAAATTCTATAAAGTATTTTTCAAATTATTTTTGTTTTCATTCATTAAATAATGTATGATTTTACAGATAATAATCAAGATAAATAATATTATGTCAATAATTCAATTTTATTCTGACAAAAAAACTGTCATCTTTTTATAAATTGGTTATGCGAAATTGTTCTGTGATTTATTAATCGTCTGAACGAACATTTGCTGAATTGATCACAAAAGTCAAGCGTGACTTTTGCGTATTTTTCATCTTTCCAGTTTCAGATCAAACAAACTTGACATTGAAGAATCTCGAAGAACGAAATTTGAGGAGAAAATTAATGAAATAATATTGAGTAAATGTCTGAGAATAACTTATAAAAGAGAGCAAAATTGTTTTTTATGGTAAAAGTTTTATATTTTAATACTTAATTTTTGTTGTTAGAAACAGTTTTCTATTTAAACATATTTTATAGATGCAAAGAATATTTTCGAATGGTTTTTATTGTATGTTGTTTATAGGATTGTGTTTCTTCCATCCATATAGAAGATTGATATTTTGAATGTTTTGAACCATTGGATTATTCGAACAATTTTGAAATGTAAATAACAACTTTAAAATTAAATTGATACATTTTAATTAATAAATATTTTGTTGCGTTCATTGTCACTCCACATCATAAAAAGAGATTAAATCAATCCGATGAATATTATCCAGAAACTAGTGTTCGAGTCAAATCAATGAACCAAATTGATTGAAGAAAGGAAAAAATTATTCAAAAAAATTTTTTAATTTGATTGTAAAAAACATTTAATTTAATTGTATAAAGAAGAATTGAATTATAATTGTGAAAATTTAAAAAAAGGTTGAATTTGTTTGTATTAATCAATTTAATCAAATTGTTGTAAACAAATTTTGAAAATAAATAAAGATTTGATTGAATTATTGCTTCTAAATTGTTTGAATTTGCGTAACGACGATCGATCGATTCAGTGCGGATAAACGATTTTGAATTTAAAATCTCCAAAAAGCAAGAAAATGACAACAAATAATTACAAGTCAATATTTAGTAGCAGATCGTGTTTGGACTTAAATGGGAATCGTCATCAATTGATTTCGGATGATCGATCGATTCCTCATGAGGCGACTATGCGGAGGATTTGGTGAATTGTTCTTTCCTTGGTCGTGGTCTCGGAAGGAAGTCATGTTTTGGCGTTGGAGATCGGTTGTCGATGTTGCTCAGTGAGAGTTGCCGCGATGTTTGGACAGACGGAGAGGAAAATAATCGATTTGAAGTGGGAGAAATTAAATTAAAATTTGTGGATTCCGTTAATAGAACCGATCCTTTTGAATGTAATTTGCAATTAGATTATAACGATTGCGTCGCAAGGCTAGTTAAATTGACCGAATCACTAGGAATTCCTTCTGAAAAAATAAATTCGATTTTTTTGAAAGTGAAAGAGATATTCGTGAGATTTGTTAAAAAAGGCGATATTAAAGACGATTTTAAAGAGATGGAAAATTGTGAAACTCTTGATACTCTTGGTGGATTGAAAACATACCTTTGTGATTTTTCCATGGAATCTCAATTTGAAAATGATTATTATAAAACTGTTATCGAGGGTAGAAAAGAACTTAATCAAATATCCAATGATTCAAAGCAACTGAAATCGATAATTACGAGTCTAAACGACTTAACAAATATTACGAGTTTAATTACCGAAATAAGTAATCAAATAATGAGTACAAATGTCGCACACTCCCACCAGCTGACCGGATTTAAACTGACGAGTTTTGAAGATGTTATAGAACAGCAAAAGAAATGTAAAAGTGCAATTCTCGAGGGCAGTTGTGAGAATCTCTTTTCAGAATATTCGAATTTTGTGAAGGGTGTAGTTGGTAGCGAAGATCTAGATTTGCCGGAAGATGAGGATTATAAGAAAAAGTTTTAAGGAAAAGACATAGAATTGCAGATATTCATAAAAACACTTTCTGGCAAAACAATTGCCTTAGATGTGAAGAATGGAGAAACGATAAAACACATCAAAGTAAAAATTGAAAACCAGGAGAAAATTCCAGTCACCTTACAACAATTATGGTTTAATGGATTACTCTTAGAAGATAAAAAAACAATAAAGGAGAGGGATATAGCTAGCTATCTTGATATCAACGAAGCCGACAACAACGATTGTACCAAACTGCTTTGATGGGTCTCATTGATAAGGATCTTATCATTGTAGAGCAAGTTGGTAAAAGAGGATATTTTATGTACTTGGTCTACAATTATCTTTTCACTGTTCGGTCAACTTCCTTTGAAGTCAAACGTGTCTTTTCCTCAAGGGGATATTTCTATACAAAGCTGCGCTCTATTCTACAGGATAAGACATTGTACAAACTTTGTTTCTTGCGTTATCATTTTTAATCTTTGTAAATTATGTTATCATTCCAGCAAGTGCGAAATATTTCTATATCGTGTTGCGTTTCTTGTAAATATTTGTAAATTAAATTTATTACTGAATAAGTGTTATTCGTCTTAACAGAAAATGTAAGTTTGATAAGTGGGTGTCCCGTAATCTGAACTGTTATACAAAATGAAAACTAGGTATAAATATATCAAGGTATAAATATATCAAAAAATAAAATCCCGTAATCCTGAGATTGTCAAATTGACCAGGATTGCCAGCCCTACCTACAATTCACCAGTGTCGTAATTTTCTCTCCATTGTATGCGTGACATCCACGAAGAGCCTCTTCCAAGTTTTCTTGATGTCCAAATTACATTCTTCCTACTTTACTGGTGATGGGTCAATCGACGCACAAGGTGCGCATCCCATCAACATCGTTTGAACTTGTTCCTTTGTCTCTCGTCCTGGGCCCCATAATCTTTTCACTAGGAACATCATCCTTTTTACTTTGAAATGCTGAATTTCATGTAACATTTCTAAGTTGTCGTGCGAGTCCCACTCCTGTCAACCGCTCCATCATCAACACCTCCCATTTTTCTTCGCCACATCTAACCAATCACTAGGAACTCGGATGAGGCTATCTGCATTGTTTTCCGTGTAACCGATTAGTTTTAACTTTACTTGCAAGCTTTCTTTTTCGATCGTTTGCTTAGTGGTACTTTAATTGCCATCTAACCAACAGTTCATATATTCTAAGGAATTTACCTTGTCCTTCACCTTTTATCAATGTGAATTAGCCTTTGTAATGCAGCGGTTGATTTATTGAAAGGCTCAAACTTTCTCAGACCTCATGAAACAGTCATCTTGATCATCTCGTTTTCAGCCTTCAGCTTTTGCAGATTGATGTGAGAAACAACATCCTTCTGCTTCAACCACAGTTCTACCTATCTATATATAGATACCAATTGCAATCGAGCATGCAGTGCACCACACTCGACAGTAGTTGTAATCGAGCACTTTCCATTTGCCATTAACTGGATTCTCATTTCTAAGATGTTTCACCAATTTCTCCACTAGATCCATTACTCTCGATTTCACTGTTTTTTCCTATCTGCCATGGCATGCCATTCTCTTTAAAAAGCTGCCTGTTGGGGCAACCAGTTGCCGACTGGAAATGACCCACTAGCTAACCAACGCATGAGAACAACTTCGTCGCGTTAGATGAGGTGGCGATTCCGTTTTCTTGTCTGTAAAATTCAACACATCTATCGTGCATAGCGAATTCGAGTACTTTTTCTTATTTATTTAATTTGTGAATATTTAAACAAATTTTTTTGGGAGATTTTTTTAAACAATTTCTAATTTTAACAGTATGATAAATCTAAATAACATATACAGTAGCACTCAAAATAATAAGGACAGCATTTTTTCAAATTTTTTAAAAAATATTGCTTTAAAGACTTAATAATATTAACAATTTATATATTGTTTTGTTCATTTTTTATCTTAATTTCCAAATTCATGAATGATTTTTATACAACTTTACCTATTTTCAAAAATCGAAAAAAAGCGTTTTATTTGCCGCCCAAAATGATTAGGACAGCTAACATGTTTATACGTTTTGGATCGTAAAATTTAATATTTTGGACTAATTTTTATTTAATTAAATTTAAAGATAATCAATTAAGCAATAGCCGTAAATTAAGTCATGGGTAAAAAATCCGTTGCATCGCCAGTCAATTTGTGATTAACATATTTTATTGCCAGTCAAGAAAATTATCTGGAGTGTCGTACAGAAGAGAAGATCTTATCGTGGAACATCAAAGGATTTTGGAGCTTCAAAAACAGCTGTATGTCAGCTAATGAAGCGATTTAAGCAATATAGAACCACCAGAAACTTAAATCATCAGTAG
>MQRK01228916.1:5248-25316 GCA_001938485.1 Girardia tigrina
TGGTTCTAATCGCAGATTTGGAATCTAATGTCGGAGCCGCTTGTATTGAATTACTTAATAATGATTTTGAAAACTGTAATTATCGTGAACAGAATAGTTCTGTGAATATCGATATTGTTACATGTTGTGAGGATTCTGAGAGTGCAGAGGATTCTGATGACCAAAATAGTTCCGTAAAAACTGATTTGACAGTTTCCGGTGATACTGGGACTGTATGTGTTGGTGAAGACCTTTGTAAATTTGAATTGCGTAAACGAGATGGAATTCCGCTCATTAAAGTGTTCTTAAAAATGAAAGGCGATTATTACCGTCTCCTTTCAAAAATAATGTGGAGACACGGAATCCCGTCCAACTATGATCATACATATACTGATAAAATGCATAATGGTGGAGGAACTAGAGCGAATCCGCTCTCACTACAACTTTATTGGGAATTTATAAATGATGTACTGATGACGTATTAATTACATAATCACTAACACCACTTAATTATAGACTTTTGTTTATAAAAAATCCTTTGTTTTGACAATGACAGTTAAACCGTCGAAATTAATAAATTTTAGTTGAATTCAAAATTGTTTTATCTAATTTATATTCATCTTGCAAATTTGTAATTTGTTTTTATTAATCTAAAAATATTCATGTATAAAAAGCTAACGTTGGGATCAGGAAGTTTCTCCCACTCAGCATAATGCCCATTCCTTATTCGAGTGCTGAGGCCGATGGATAACTTCTCGGAATCTTAAATAAAATAAATGATTATTAAATAAATATCATATTAATTAATTAAAAAACCTGACTTGATTTTGGGCTTTGATCTGAAATAAAAATATGACTATTAAAATTAATCGAATAAAAAGCTTACCTAATTGATCTTACATTTGAATCTTTGAAATCTGATATTAAAAAAAACAATGATTTTTTATTTAATTGTAAAAAGCTTACCTGATCGATCTGAACTTTGATCGATGTCGATCTAAAATGAAAAATATGATTTTTTCTTATTTTGATTAAAAATACAAAAGTTACTTAATTGATTTAGATTTTATTTTCAATAGATAACGACATGAGGCTCATAGTACCTGTTGACACTGCTGACAAAGTCCAGGGATCTTAGGGTTTGTGTGCAAATTTTGAAAAAACTTATTATAAAATCGTTCAAATTTTTTATTGTTTCAGAACTTTTTTTATATCTATTAGTTAATTTCAAATTAATAAATTTGTCAAACATAAGTTTTTGTGAGATTTTAATATTTTGGGGGTTGATTAAGTATAGATATAAATTGATCATAGGCGAAAATATATTGCTAAGCGCCAATGAGTTCATAAGTAACAGCAAGTGCCATAGTGCCTATCGAAAATATTGTTGATTGGGTGGCCGAAGAGTTTGTTCTTTTTAGAACACTGCCCAATCATCAAACGTCCATCAACCTCAACCTTTTTTAGTTATTGTTGGGAGCGTTCATAAAATATAAAATTTTTGAATCTTATCAAATTATTAAATAAACAATTACATTCCGTAAAATATTGTTATAAATATATTAAAATAACATTTTCAGAAATTTAATGTAAAAAATTAATTTAAGTAAGAAATAAAATAAATTTTACGGTAGGGTTATTAAAAGATTTATTATAAAGTAAAAAAAGTTAATTTCAAATTTAATGAAAATATTTATTTGAAATAAAATAAAAAGTAATTTAAGTTTGATATTTTATTTGCGAAATAAAAGTAAACTAAACCATTTTGGTAACTTTTAAATCAAAGTAAATTAAAAATGTGATTATAATTTTTTTTGGAAAAAGTAATTATAATTTTGTAGAAATTAAAATTGGAATTAAAAAATAATTGTAAAACCATTAACTCGACTTAAATAAAAAATGCGATTTTAAGTTTATTTTGGGAAATGTAATTGAGAAACAGGTAAATTTAAATGTACCATAAAATTGAAAAATTAATAAAAGACGCAACAAAATCTTTGTGACAAAATTTTAATTCACTATAATTTTTTATTAAAGAAAATATAGAATTTTAATTTGTAAAAAATATACTAACCATGTTTTTTATTTATATCTATTTTTATTTATATTGGTTGTGTAAAAAAGAAAGTACAAAAAAATCCTCAAAAATATTTGTTTAAAAAATTCAAATTGTTATAGAAATAAATTTTTGTGGTCATGATAATGTCTTTTGATCAAGAAAATTTTCTTTGTTCATATGTTGATTATTTTCAGTATTTACTGTTAGTGTATATTTGTCTTTGTGTTTGATACTTTCATTATGGATGGTCTGAACTGTTTTGTTTACATAAGCTTTTTCTGTTTGATTTGAAATATTGTATGCCATTATTTGAATTGTCTGAGTTTCGTGGTGTATCCTTTTTATACCCATTGTTTGACAATGTTGATTTATGAGTGTTTTGGTTGGAGTACTTTTGGTTAGCATATCCTTAACGGATTGTTTTAGTTGTGAATGTTTTTCTGTTATTTGTGTTTAATTATTTGTTAATTTAGTAATGTTCCTGTGGTTGACTTCCGAATATGTTAGATGTTCTCTGATTTCTGTTGGTTTGTCTTTTTGTGCTGTTTAAGTATTTTTAATGGTGACTAAATTTCTTTTATAGTCATTTTTGATTTTTCAATTGTAAAAGGTGCGAAATTTTGTTTTGTAAATATTATTTTTGTGTTTGAAAGAGCAAGGGTACTGGCATTTGAGGGCGTTTTCATTGAATATATTGTGATACCAGCAAATTTTGTTTTTTTTCTATTGATTTTTCTACAACCTTTTTGCAATTTCCTTATTCTTCTTTTATAAATGTTGTAATTCTCTCCTTAAGATATCGTTTCAGACCCGATATTTCTATATTTAAATTTTATTTTCATTTTCCATTTTTTTATTCTTCTGTAACAAATATTTTACTATATGTGTATTTGTATTTCCCGTTTGGTTTTTAATTTGTACTTCAATATTATTAGAATAGTCATCTATTTTTTATGGATTGAATGTTTGTAGAATTGTGATTTCTGTGATTTGTTTATTAGAAAACTGATATGATTGATACAGTTCGGTATTATGGTTTTTTGAGTATTTGAGTGTGGTACTGTATTTACACAGTTAATATAGTTGAATGTCGATGATTAAATGTTGTAAGGGAGCATCTTTATTTATTTATTTTTTAATCGGTGCTTGTTGTGTTTGTGTTGTTTTGTGGGTTCTTTGTCTTCTGACACCAATTGTTGAGGACAGAAGGTGTCCTAAATCTATCGAAATAATAAATCCACGAACGAAATAAATTTGTTAGGGTTTCGAAATAATCATTCCAATATTTGATTTGAAACTCATAAGATTGATTGCTGTTAAGATTTCTTATTGCTGTTGTTTTTACCTCTGAGTTTACTACTTTAGTCTGAATTTCGCCTTGACGGAAAAAGATAATTCATATTTTTCTGTTTCGGAACATAAACATTCTAAAGTTATTAAGTTCGAAGAAGATTGAATTTTTAATTGATTAGGAGTTTTCATCTCTGTTTTTGCTGGTTGAAGATTGATATAAAAAGCATTTGACAATGGTAAAGAGATCCATAAGATCCACTGAATGATGGATAAAGCGTTACACCGACCAATTTTATTCACTACTTTTACTTTTGACTCTTTACTGTTTTTCTTTTTATTTGACCGTAAGTTATATCTAGGTTCTTCGTCTTTTTGAACTTTTTTACAACGATTAATATGAACAATAATAGTTTCAGCTTTTTTATTATGTACCGATTGTAGCTTCACGTTAGTGCCTGTTGTACCACAAACTCTAAATGGTCCTTTATAAGGCCTCTGTAATTTTGGCGACAAACCTTTCTTTGGTTCTGGTTTGTGCAAATAAACTAAATCACCAATCTTTAAATCATGTTCTTTTGTTTTCTTATCGTATGCTTCTTTATATGATTCTTGACTATATTTAATATTTAAACCGGCTCTTTTCCAGGCTTCCTGCATTCTCTCGTACATGATTGTTTTATAATCAGGGTTGTCCATATATTGCGATATAGGTGGTTTGTAATTTAAATCAATCGGCATATTATTCTCTCTTAAGTATATTAAATAGAAAGGTGTCTCGACAGTGCTTTCATTTACTGCATTGTTATAAGCAAAACAGCAAGATTTTAAATGTTCATTCCAATCATCCTCGTATAAGAAGCCAAAAGATTCAAAAGTGTACCATTAAATCGTTTAACTAAACCATTTGTTTGTGTATGATAAGCTGTTGTATTTAACTTTTCAACTCCAAAAATTTCTACGGTCTCTTTCATCATTTCACTCATAAAATTTGCTCCTTGGTCTGTTAATAGTTTTCATGGAGCTCCATATTTAAAGATAATCTCTTCCAAAAATATTATTACAATCGTATTAGTTTTCTGATCAGGAATAGGAAACGCTTCTGACCCCTTTGATAGATAATCACAAAAAGCTAAAATATATTTATTTCCATTTTTGGTTTCTGGTAGTGGTCCTACGACATCCATCGATACAAATTCCATTGGTGCTGACAGTACTGGCATCGGCCTTAAAGGTACTTTAAATTTATTACCAGTATTTTTTCTTGTTAAGCAGATTTTACAACTTTGACACCATTGTTTGACATCTTCAATTGTTGGCCAGTAATATTTTTGTTTCAATCTTGAAAGCATTTTTCTGGCAGATAAATGACCTCCTAATGTACCATCATGGTAGTGTAATAATAATGTTTGTCGATGATTCTTTGGTATCACTAATAATTCATTTTTGCCATCATAATATTTGAGTACATCTTGATATACAAAATACTTTTTCCCTTGTTCGATTAAATATTTTAAATGTTTCATTTTCGATATAGGTGTTGCACGATTTTTAATTTCTTGAATACTCTCGCCTGAATCTTGATCTGTTTTAAACTTTTCAAAGTCTGTTAATTCTCGAACTGAACTAATTACATTGTTTTTTATTGGTATACTGGTTTCAATACTATTGTCTGGTCTGTTAAATCTTGATAGTGAATCTGCATTAGCATTGGCTTTACCAGTACGATAACGGATTTGAATATTGTATTCTTGAAGTTTCAATGCCCATCAAATTAACTTGCTTGCTGAACCTCTGTGACTCATTAACCATTGAAGAGGGCTATGATCTGTGTAAAGAATGATTTCTTTTCCATAGATGTACTGTCGAAACTCAGTAACTGCAAAAATAATTGCTAAAGCTTCTTTTTCTATTGTGGCATACCTTTTCTCATGAGGTTTTAAGGTTCGACTCGCATACGCGATTACATGATCTTTTTCTCCCTCTTTTTGTTGGCCTAAGATTGCACCAAGTGCATAACCACTTGCATCAGTCATCAATATAAAAGGTTTTGGCATATAAGGACAACGTAAACTTGGTTCACTAATTAACTTTTGTTTTAATGTTTCAAAAGCATTTTTTTGATCATCATTCCACACAAATTTAATATTTTTTCTTAATAACATATAAAGAGGATTTGCAATATGAGCAAAATTTTTTATAAATCGTCTGCAGTATCCAGCAAGTCCCGAAAACTGTTGAAGTTCTTTAATATTCTTTGGTGGTGGAAATTCTTTCACTTTTTTAATATTACCATAGCTGGGTTTTAATTGATTTTTTGATATACGATGTCCAACATATACTACTTGTGTTCCTCCAAAACTGCATTTTGTTGGTTTAATTTTTAATCCCGCCATTGCTAATCTTTCCAATACAAGTTCGACATCTATTTCATGTTCTTCATAAGTTTCTGAAAAAATAATAATATCGTCAATATGGACTATAACATGATTAATGTCCATTAAAGTAAAATCCATCGATCTTTGAAAAAATGCAGGTGCTTCGGTTAAACCGAAAGGTAAAACATTAAACTCATATAATCCTTTGCCATCTGTAAATGCAGTTTTTATTTTATCTGCTTCTTTTATTCCAAATTGCCAATATCCACAATCTAGATCAATTGTCGTAAAGATTTCAGAATTTTCCATTTTATTATACATTGTATTAATTAATGGTATAGGATAAGTGTCTTTTCTCGTCACTGTATTTAATTTTCTATAATCTACACAAAATCTTTGTGATCCATCTTTCTTTTTCACCAGCACAATAGGTGACGTCCATAGTGAGAAACTGGGTCGGATGATATCAAATTTTAACATTCCTTTAATTTCTTTTTGAGTTTCATCCTGTAACGCATATGGGATTCTGTAAGGCCTTTGCTTGATCGGAGTTTCATCCAAAATGGTATTTCATATTCAATAATATGCGTTCTTCCGAAATCATATTCATGTTTTGCGAATACTCTATCATATTTTCTAAGTAACGCAGTGAACCTAGCTCTCTGACTTTCCGTTAAATTTGGACTTGTTACTACCGGTGAATCATATCTTTTTACACCTGGAGGAATGCTTTTTGGGACTTTTACTTCCTGTACTGAAGATACAGTTCCAGTTCTCGTTTGTGGTTGTATGATTTTCGGTTTTACATCAAAATTAGCAAACCTGACTGGTATCGATTTTTTGTGAGACTGATACTATTTCGCTACACATTTGAATATCATATTTCTTCATAAACTCCTCTTTTGGTTGAAAAAGTGGATCTCCTTTGATGTGACTGACTACATCTGCATGATATACTAATTCTGCTTGATAATGAATTTCTAAATTTTCACTGATAAACACATCGGTTACTCTATGTAAGATTTTTCCATCAGGTGTAGATACCAAATTTCCACTTTTTAAATCTAGAGAAACGCCTTCCAACTGTTGCAAAACATCCATACCAAGCAATAATGATTCTGGGCAACTTTTTGAAATTAATACGTTTGTTATAATATTCTTGCCACCAATTTTTATTGACATTTGAACAGTTCCTTCAATTGCTAGATAATGACCTGTAACTGATTGTAATCTTTCAATACAAGGTGCCAGATTTAACTTTTCAGATGCCAGAAGCATCTTTTCATCGACAATTGTGACTGCTGAACCAGTATCAACTAAAGCTGTAATATATCTATTATTTAATAAAACAGTTGTTGTTAATCTTTTACCGAATTTAGTTCTCACAGCAAAAACATAATTACTTGGTAAACCCCATTGATTTCTTATTTCAACTTCTCTTTTTTGTTTTTCCTCTGAATTTACAGTTTCCAGATTTGGATCGACAGGTTTCATTTCTTTAAGTTGTAAGAATGGATAGTAATTCGGTAATGGTCCAAAACTTGTCAAATTGAATGGTGCATTTGAATTTAACGTTTCGTGATTCTTTATCATTTGTAGCTGATTCTCGTAATCTTTCCACTCGCTTTTAGTTATTGCTGGTGCAGATAAATTACTATTACTTACAGTTTCATTTCCAGTTTCACTTTTTTTCCATCACTCTTTACACTTGGATCACTGTTGGAACTATCTGAGACAGATTCAAATTGTACTTTTTTATTTCCTTTTTTAAACTTTTTACGACGTTTATTAATTTTCATTTCTTATTTTAATGTATTTATTTCTTTATGATGATGGTGAATTATAAAAAAATTTGCTATCATAGGAATACATCCAATTATTAATTTCCATGAAAATCCCAAGATTGTATATAATCTATATGTTGATAAAATTTGAGAAATAACAACTTTGGATATCGTAAAGATTACATATATTCCGATTAAACCAGCACAAGCTTGACCAAAAAATATAAATTTTCTTTTCATTGTAATCATAGTGGCTCTTTGATAATGGTCTATACTCAAAAAATTATCATAGTTTACTTTTCCTACTCCATACGGTAAAACGATATCAATGATTTCATTCATTACTCTATCTTTTGTCGAAGGGAATAAGAGATTTCGTCTTGAATCTTCATTTTCTTCTGGTGAATAAATACCAATTGTTGATATCTGATCTAAAGAAATAAAAATTTATTAAATATTCTAATTTTGTTAAATCCAATTTTTCGATGCCTTTAGCTTCTTTATTATTTGGTAACGAAATCCACATTTCTGGTGTTAATCGATATAAGGGTGCTGTTATCTCATTGCATCGTAATTTTCTTGGTCTTGTTCCGTTTTTCACTAGAATTCGTGCTATAGGTTCTACAAATCTTAGTTCGCCTTTATAACTAACTGGAAGTTCATTTGTACACTCATTATGTTTTATTATTTGAACTGATATTTCTTTACATTTAAAACTATACAATGCTTCACCCATAATTCGTCCAAATACACCTTTTTCAGCGACTAATATTGGAGCGACTAGATTAGGATTTGTCACTACTAAAGCGATTCGATTTTTTAATATTTCTCGGTTCAATTTACAATCATTTAATATAACCTCACGATAAAAATTTTCCACTGTTGATTGATGAAAATGAAATGCAAAATCCATTTTATTGCTCAAATAATGGAATAATTTTATATCAGCATTAATGTACAACTGTAGCATCGGGTATCTTTTCTTGGGCAACATATAGACCCTTGTAATTTGTTGAATATATTGGTTTTCCACAACGGCTTTCTTTTTCTTTTCGAATAAATCTCATTCCATCTGCTAAAAGAGAAGATATTAAAACTGTTGCCAAATTCTTTTTTTGAACTGGTACTGCTTTTCGAGTTTGATGCTTCTTTGGTTTTAACATATCTGGTGTTTCTTGTATTTGAATGCCTTGAGCTTCAATAAATTCTGCTGACTTAAGAAATGCCAAATTACAATCTTTATAATTAACTGAGTATAATAATACAGATTCTCCTGTTTGACAGCTTGTAGTTCGATAATTACAAAATGGATGAGATTGTAATTTCCCTGTAACATCATCAAAAATTCCATCAAATTCTCTCAATTCTGTTTGATATTCCTCTGATACTATAATTTTATCTACTATTTTATTTCCCAATTTTACAGATTCTCCTTTACATTCTCCATCCGGATTCATTACTCCTTTTCGAAATACAGATTCTCTTGTTATATATCCAACTTTGGCAGTTAATGTTAAAGTGGAATCAATTTTTAATTGTTTCGTTTGGAATGTTGCTTCGCAATTTTCTGGTAAAATATCAACAGGTCTTGGTATAGCATCTATTTATATAAGAATAGAGTGACTTCATTTTCCACAATGAAAAACATAAGTTTCATGTTTGACTATACACTCTCGTACTTTTGCTCTTCTAAATCATGATTCTTGATACAAATGATATAAAACATTTTTCTCTTCTTTAATTTGGAATGGATAAGCTTCAGCACATTCCACGACATCCATTAATGAATATATTTTTCCCACTTCTGTTTGTGAACAATCATACGCTACTAAAGACATCGTTGGAGATACACATAAGAATAAAATCATAATTAATGATAACCACCACATTCTCGAATTATATTTAGATTTTTTACTATCGTCAATTTTGTTATCTTTCAAAGATTCATCTTTTATTACTTTATTTCGAAACTTTTTACTTCTTTTTGACACACTTTAACTTATTAAATTAACATTTATATCTACATCGGAAATTTCCTGAAACTGTAACATATTTTCTTCCTTTTTTATTTCAACTTTTTGTAAATCATCAGTAAAAAATCATTAGTATCGTAATATTCTTCAATATAATAAACTGTTATATTATTAATTTCTTTTTCCAAACGTCCATAATCATATAGCTAATTTTCATCTTGTAATTCTAAATCCAAAAGAAATAAAAGTACTTTTCCTTCAATTTTAAACATTTCTTTAACTTTTTGTCTTAAAGTTTTTATTTTAATTGTCCACACTTCAACAGTATTAATTGTACCTTTTCCTGGAACTTCTATTGCTAGAAATAATCTTTGCATATCTTTATTTTTCTGACTACTATATTGTCCAAATTTTATTAAAATTTCTTGTATTTCTTTTTTCAAAATCGTTTCTTGTTTTAATTTATATATTAATACCGATCTAAGATTATTTATTACACTATCAGTGGTGTTTAACGTTTCTATTTCTTTAATTATATTCTTTAACTTTTCTTCATTTAGTTCATTTTTTAATCGTAATGCCAAATCTTTAATATAATTATCAGATATGTTCATTTTATTATTATTTTCTAACATTATAATATCAACTGTATTAATGTTATTTGGTAATATTCCATAATCCACTAAATAGTCTTCTAATTCTAATTCAAAACATTTAAAATTCATAATAAATTTATCATTTCCAATCTTTTGCACAAGCATTTCCTTCAAATGTTTAACTTTTTTAAGATGATCAATTTGAATATCTGTAAATTCTTGTCCATTAAGAGTTATAAAAATCTGAAGATTATCTGTCATAGGCATTTTTCTAAATTGTTCTCCTAAAAATTTCAAAAATGTTTTCATTTCACAATTCATCGTTTTATTATTATCTAAATAATTCACTATCAACTTTATAAAATATCATTTTGTAAATTTAATTCAATAATTTCTTTAATATTTTTACGTATTTTACTATTTAAATCTTTATTCATTTCCATTTCATTTATTAATCTATTCATATATATTCTCGATTTATCTAATTTAACATCATCAATTTTATCAGAAACACTTTGAACTTTACTTTCAGAAATTTCAGAAGTCACATTTAACACAAAAATGTATTAATGAAAATAAAATATATATGTAAACAGATTTCTCGTTAATTTAATCATTTTTCAAAATCCATTTATTAATTTTTTTTCTATTTAATTTGTAAAATTTAATTTGTACTTAGAAAATTTATTAAATTTTAATTTTAAACAAGCATTTTTTTAAAAAAATATTTCTTTAAAATATTATAAATTTTAATGCGTTAAAAATTTATTTTAAAATTCTTATTAAATTCATAATTATTTTCTTATTAAAATATATCAATCAGTGCTGTTGTCGCGTCACTATTTTTTCGACTCGAATTGAGTCGAGTCACCCTAAATATTTTACGAGTCAAGTAGCTAAAATTTTTTACGAGTCACAAATCGAGTGGCTTAAGCGTTTTAAGATTAAAGGATCGAGACAAGTCACTTTTCCTATTTGACTCAGTCAAATCATAAACATTTTATGAAGTATGGTTGCACGGTTAATTATAATTATTCTTTAATTAATAGTGAATTTTAAATGTTTACAACTAATTATTATATAATGGGAAATTTTCATTAAAATCAAGAACGCCATTAAAAAAATCAATTTTTGTGCATAATATTTCGGAGGATTTTCCACTATCTTAAGGCTGAATTAACAACAATTTTGATGTTTTATATACAGCTAATTGATGATTATGTAAGCATATTATGTAACAACTAATTAAATATTTTCAACTAAGTGGATGAGAGACTTGTTTTGACATTAATGGACGGATTAAGTGATTGTTCACATAATTGTACATAATTGTGAGTGAATGTGTGTCGAATATCAAATGAGATTTGATGTGAGTGTTATTTCATTATGACACATTATCCAACAAATCACCTATTCCGAAACAACGGCAAAAATTTTATTTTACAATTTTAAATAAAATAATATTTTTTAATTAAAAAAATAGTTTTTGATAATTTTGTATTTTTTAGTCTATTTAAATTTTGTTTTCTTCAATTAGAAATTATTAAAAAAATATTTTTATTAAAAACAAATAAAATTGTAGTAGAATTTCGGTATAATTTAAGACAGTGGTTCTTAACCTTTTTAGCTACCGGCACCCTTAAAATTTTCAAACAATATTCTCGCACCCCTTACCCGAAATTATTGAATTATAAAAATTGAAAAACAAACATTATTCATAACATATTTTTTATTAATTTTATGTGCATAACAAATTTTTTATAAATTTTAATTGTTAGCTGAAATAACCAATTATAAATGATCAAAATTATATTAATGGCTTTTTTGTTGTTGCTTTTCCTCAATTATTTTTGAAAACCGGGAAATCTTTTTTGAAATAGCCACACGCATATCATTACTAGCATTAAGTCTATTTCTAGCTTTTGTTTTTATATGTACAAGTGAAGAGAACCCCATCTCACACAAATACGTTGTGGCAAATGGAACAAGATGCTGAAGCGCTATTTTAGCTAATAGTGGATATGACATTACTTGAGCACACCAGAAATTTTCCAAACTCACTGTTTCATATTCCATTTGATTGCGTCCATTTGTCCGTAATTCAACAAGATCATCTTTTAATAAATTACTGTCACCATTGAGTCCAGATTATAAATAAAATTTATAAAATAAATTTTTAAGTTTAGTTTTTTATTTTACTAGCTACACGTGAATTTGTATAATTATAGTTTCGCACCCCCAGATATTCTAGCTCGCACCCATAAGGGGTGCGTGCACCACCGGTTAAGAACCACTGATTTAAGATCTGTATTTTATTATTTGTTATTTTTCAGTAATTTTTATAATATTTATTTTTCATTTAAATAATTGTAATATGTGATAAGAAATAAAATTCCATATTTTTTAATTTTATTTACGTATAAAATTTAGATTTTATTGTTATTATATATATATATATATATATATATATATATATTTGTTAAATTGAATTTTTATTATCAAGATAAATATTAAATTATTTTTTGTAAATATTTGTGTTTTAATCATCTTTTTAATTAAAACTTTGTTGAAAAAGTAGAGTTCTGTCTACATAAAGAATGAATATAAAAAAAACTAATTTTTTGATTTACTAGTTTCACATTAAATTAATATGTTTTCATATTGAGTCGATAATTTTTCGTATCGAAATTGGATTTTTTTCATATTAAATAGATATAGATTCATTTTTTATGGAGGTTATTTATTCAAATGTTTTTATTCCGGATATATATGTACTTAGCCTTCTATATATAGATATTTTTAGATTAATAAAAAATTACAAATGTGAGGGTTGAATATAAATTATATTAAACAAATTTGAAGCCAGCTAAAGTTTATTAATTTCGATGGTTTAACCGTCACCGTCAAAACAAAGGCTTTTTTAAAAACAAAAGTCTTAAGTGGTGTTAGTGATTATGTAATTAATACGTCATCAGTACATCATTTAAAAACTCCCAATAATGTTGTGGAGTAGGGTTCCCAAACTTCTTTTTTCGCGTACCACTTACGACTACTAAGCTCAATGGATGTACCATCATTGGGTTTGGATGCTAATATAAAAATAATAATAAAACTCGTAAGAAACAATAGAGAAATATTTATCTTTATTTTTATGAAGAATGCGATTAGAAAAAATTATTAGTGTGAAGAATGTACTTGTCCATGCATACACAGTTTTTCAATTTCAGGATTGATTTGACTCAATTTTAACCGTAAATCCGGCTCAATATTAAATTTATTTCTAAACTTATTTTTTATATAAAACATTGACGAAAATCCTGATTCGCATAAATAAGTCGTACTGAATGGTAATAGCTATTTTACAGCTTTATCAGCAATGAGTGGATATTCAGTTCGCATTGCCATCCAAAATTCAGCTCAAACCATTTTTTCCAGTTCTTGGGAGAGACTGTTATAACATGAGAGCTCTCCTTTTCTCGCAGAGTAAGTGAATCTGGTAAAAGTTCGTCTTCGACAGCAAATGGATCCCTGATCCAAAATTCTGCCGAAAGATCTTATGGAAAATATTTTTTAAATTCTAGAATTAACTGCATGCAGTGCTCCTTTATATTTTCCATCAACGCCATATTTAATGGTATTTCATTTTCAACTAAAAATGTTTCCAAAGTAGAAAATACAGAAAAAATTTGCTCTCTTTCAATTTCATTGATGAAGAAGGCAATTTTTTTTATAAAACTCTTTACTTTGTCATGAACAAGGAATATCGTAGTATGTACACCCTGTAAACTTATTTTGATGTCATTGAGACGGCTAAATATGTCTGCCAAGTAAGCTAACCTAGAAAGCCATACTTCATCTGTGAAGCGATTACTTAATTCGTGATTGCAATTTGAGAGAAAAATTTGAACTTCTGAACGTAGCTCAAAAAGTCGTTTTATTACATTCCCTCGAGATAGCCATCTTATTTCGGTATGAAGCAAAAGTAGATGATGCTCGCTTCCCATTTCATCACACAAAATCGAAAATAGTCTTGAGTTCATAGCTCTTGATTTTAAATAAATCACCCCCTTCACTGCTTCATTTAACACTGACGATAAATCTACTGGCATTTTTAGTAGTAAGAGTCTCACGATGAATGTTGCAATGTACAAATCTTGCCTTAGGGGCTAGTTTTTAATTTGGGTAATAACTCCGTTGCATTTTCCTGTCATTGTACGTGCACCATCTGAGCAAACACCAACACATTTAGTTCAATCAATATTAATATATTTTATAAAACAATCAAGCTTTGTAAAAATATCATTCGATGTAGTTCGGTCCAGCAAGGCTTCGCAAAATAAAAATTCTTCTTTGACAGATCCTTCGTCTTCAAATCTTATAAATCTAAGAAGTTGAGCCAGGTTGCTCACATCAGTACTTTCATCCAATTGCAACGAATAATATGTGCTAGCGTTAACCTTTTCGATTAACTGTTAAATTTGAAGCCATGTCTGAAATGCGTCGAAATACGGTATTGTTTGATAAGGGGATAACTTTGCTGCTGCTTTTTCTCCTAGAATTGAATGCACCATATCCGTAGCTGCTGGTAGTACCAAAGACTCCCCAATTGTATGAGATTTGCCTGCTTTGGCAATTCTTAAACTAACTTTATATGATGCTTCGGTCGCTTTCATATTAATTCCGATGAATTGGTTTATTTGTTGTTTATTTGATGCCAATTCTGATAGTTTTCGCTGAAAATAATCCAATGGGTTGTCTTTTACATCGCCATGCTTGGTTTGTAAATGTCTTAATAGGAGGGAAGGTTTCATGGAATGGTTTGAAAGTTTCTCGGTACACATCAAACACTGGGAGGAAGGTGCATTTTCTAACCCAATATACGTAAATCCATACGCAAGATATTCAGAATTGTACTTCCTTATGGGTGCAGTACGTTTTTTCTTTGTATTTTGGGTTAATATCTCTGAACAGTCACCCTCACTGAATTGGCATTAGCTGCTGATTCCTTGTCTTAATCAGCTTTTCTTTTAAGAGAGTTATTATTCAACCATTTATCCATATTAAATAAAATGCTTGGGGTAATAAATTAGTTTTGAATATGACTAAAAAACGTAAGGCCTTACGTATATTTAACCTAAACAAATGTTTTTAATGTGATGTAATTTTTAATGTTATTTAATTTTACAAAAACCAAAACTTCATCAAAATGTTTTAAAAAAATAATAAATAACTAAAATTAAATATAAAATATCAAAAACATTACATTTTAACATTTTTTTACAGATATTAATTTTAAAATAAATTAAATACCACATTTATTTACATAATATTTAATTAAATAGTAGAGGAAAATGTATGTTCTCCCTTTTTCTAATTTAACAGTTTAGTTTTTAATGAAAATTATGAATCCATATGATATTTGATTTGTTTTATACTTAGATAAAAGTTACAAAATACTTTTTTAGTTTATTTATTATCATTTCAATTATTAAATATTAAATTTTATATAGAATTAAAAATTTACTTAATTAATAAATCTGTTTAAGAATTTTGTGATAAATCTTAAAAAATATACCTTAAAATTTATTGTTATATAAATTCCGTTATTTTATAAAAATCCTGTTTAACATAATCTACAGATATACTTTTCGAAATGTAATTATTTCATTATTAAATTGATTAGATTTTAAATTCAAAAATTTTATGAACTCACCAAAGCTCCTAACAAAACTTTTCTTTAATTGGTCTTATTTAAAAATGGTTTCCTGGGTAGATTGACTTTTACAATAATAAATTATTATTGTTATTGCTGGTATTCATTACACAGACTAAAGTATATTCAATTAGTTATTTTTAAAACATTAATTTGTTACAATTTGATTTTACACCATTTTAAAAATGAATGTTTATTTATCATTTTCAATAATTTTTTATGAGAGAACGTTTTTCCTTCTCCTTCTTCCCATTTGTAATATAAATCTAATATCCATTCTTCGTTTACTACTTTTGCTTTTCCATACATTTTTGAGTCGCATTTATCTGTAACAACGAGAGTCACATCTGACGAAAATGTCTCAACTTCTTGTCCTCCCAGTTTCTCTATCAATTTATTCATTCCTTCATTGTATTCTCGATTTACATAAATGATACTTTTATTTAAAATATTTTGACGTTCTTTCTCTACAATTACTCTTACATCCGGAAGATTGTCGAAATTTTCGTCTTCGTCAACCCACTTCTCAAGTTCTTTAAAATATTCTTTGTGAACATTTTTCAATACCTTTTGTAAAAAATATAAATGATTGTCGTTGTCTTTATATTTCAGTAATTTCTTGATCGACTTTTTAGCTACTTCTTCTTCATAGGGGAATATTTCGAAAATATTTAGGATGTAACTCACTTCTTTTAAAAATTCATATTGTTTAATTTGGATCAAAGAAGAAGCGTCTTCCCAAATATCTGATCGATCATCGAGACACATTACCATTTTTTCACATCCTGGAAACATTTGTCTTGCAGTTTCTNCCTTGGAATTATTTACGAAATCTTCTCTTGTAGTTATTCTATTTCCGAAATATTTTTTATTCGGATCAATTATGTTGATACACTTGTGTACATAATCTTTAGAGCCTGCTGACATTAGATGTAATTCAAATATTTTGTTCATACTTGAAACGAACTTATCCAAATACGGACGTTTCTTCAAATAATAACGAGAAACGTATTTTTGTTCTGGAAATTCCATTTTGTAAAGATCTTTGCGTTTAACATCGATATCGATTGCGTCAACGCAAACTGAACTCAGTAATGTTTCGTCCATGTCGCAAATTAGTATTAATTTCTTTTCTATCAAAAGATCGGAAACGTATTTTAAATCGAAAGTCATTTTTAATATAATATTTGTTATCACTTTGTTATAAATGAGACAATATAAAAGAAAAAGTTTATTTGTAGAAATATTTATTGGACAATATTATAAAATAAATAAAATCATGGATGTATGAATGAGTTATGAATGGTCTGTGGGGTTATAGATGTATTGTGAGAATTTATAAATGTTATTTATTCATATTAACCAATTGAGTCATTTGAACGAGTGGCGCTCGTTGCAAGATAGCTTCAACCTTTTTGCAAGTATACAATCAATAAAAGCACATCATTTGCTTGCCTTTTTCAAACCTTAAGGTGATTTGTTTTAAAGACATTTATTATTTAATATCATTATTTATTTATAGTATTAATAATATTTTTTATTAAAAGCAACATTCATAAAACTAAATTTTATTGTCGCAATATATTTCGGTGGATTTTCCAGCATCTTCAGGCTTAATTAACAACAATCACCTTGTGTAATAACAAATTAGATATTGTCATCAAAGTGGAAGAGAGACTTCTTCGGACATTAATCGATGAATTAAGGGATTTATTCAATATTTTTAAAATTGCTGCACAATAATTTAAAATCAGCTTTTTTAACTTCTGATCCACAAACTTTCATATGTCCAGCAATATTACTTCCATTCTCCAATCGTCCATGTTTTTGGATAAGTTTACGAAAATAACGTGAAATTTCTCGAATGCATGTGGCATTGTATGTTGTCCCATCCACCAAGGGATGTTACGATTATCAAGTAATACCGGCAAACTTCTGTGGTAATATATTTGACTGTATCACGTCGAGTCTTAATTTACCATTTTACAAAACCATCTATTTAGACAACATCAACAACAAATGTGTTAATGCAAGTGTCAACATCTGGATCGGGTTTCGTCCCCAATAAATGATCGGATCAATTCCTTGTAGTAACATAGTCTTGTAACTAATTATATTCCTTGACTTCAATCTGATTTTAAAAAAATTAATTAGTATTCATTCCATTGAATTTTTAAAGTTTAATTGAAACATTTTTGTAGATTGTTCTTTATACTTGTTTCTTAGTTTATAATTTTTAATAAATATAATCATACCAAAAAATTTTGATGTACAAGTTTTTATAATTTGTCATATGTTTGCGGTTCTGTATCTATTTCAGCCACTTTCAACATATTTTGACTAAATTATCAAAGCCTACTAGACGAAAACCCGCTTTCTATTTACATTTAGGTGTAGCAAATTTCAAAGCCTACTACTGAGGAAAACATGAGAACGACACTTTAATTACTTTTTGCGGCCAAACTAAAGGCGGTAGATGAGCAGTGAAAGTGAAAAAGTGTATTGTCACCTAGAATACATCAGTCCTGAAAGTTTCATGTCGTTAGGTGAACGGGAAGTGGGTGAATTTTCGATCGCAAGATTTGATGCATCCAGACAGACAAATAAATGAAACGTAATAAAAGCTTGTAATAATAATTATTTGGTAATTTGATAGAGTTTTAATTTCATTCATGAAAATAAACGAAAAGATTACTATGAGTGAGATTAATCAATTTCTGTTTCTCGCCGCCTTCTACATGTAGACACCACATTTGCGATCACTACATCTGTAAAGTAACAACTTTACTTTATCAATAAATTATTTTTAATTCAATTTTTGTTGAATTAAAAATAATGATTTTTTTATCGATTGTTTAAATAATGCAAGAAGATTACAACATCCATTACACAAAAATTGTTCTTTAAAGAAGGTGGAGAATTGCTGAACATACTTTGAATTTTATAAGATTTAGAAATGATTTTCTTTACATTAAAATTACAAATCGCAAATCATTTTCTTAAATTATTAAGTTTTTTATTTTGTGCAGTAATCTTTTCATTAAATAATTTATTGTATATACATCAGAAAAATCATGACACAATGGAAGGCAATAATCATCACTCAAATCTCTAAGAGCAGCTTCAACTCTTGAAAATTAGTTCATCAATTGACTTCTGTGTTTCATTTTTTTTTCAGAATTTTTCTATGAATTCTTTTTATATCTTCCGAAAATAGACTAATGCAATTTTGATTTTAAAATGAGTGAAGATATCATTTTTATTGTATTGCTGTTTTCGTAAAAATAATCAAAGTATCAAGATAAAGAAAATACTTATTATTTAAAAAATATTAACAGTAAACTTGAAGGGAAAATAAACGAAGATAGATACGTTTCAGGATCACAGTGACTAAAGATAATTTGAAGATTTAAGAGAAAGTATGGCTAACTGCCTTCTATTCCTAATTGACGATTTGTATGACTCAATAAAGGAATTGTAACCAGTTTTGTAACAAATAATCTTCTACTTGGAATTGATAATTCAGAGATTTTCTAAAATGGAATTGACAAGATATCCTCTTATAATTTGAACTATTAAATACCTTGATGCTGGATTTACTTGAGTATCAATCCAAGATTTAAGCAATTGAGTTTCTTTTGTTTTTTTATTTCAAATTTTCGATTAAAACCAAAATGAAGATGTTCAATTTTGTAAATATGACGCTAACACGGTAAGTTAGGAATTTAATTTTTATATTTATATGGTCTTTATTTATTTTTAATACATTATATAAAGTAATAGTATGAATATATGAATATTAAAATAAAATTTAATTATAAATATGATAACAAATAATAAATTAATGATGAGAAATTATTTTTCAAAACAAAAAAAAACAGCAATCATAAATTATTGTAATTAATTTCTACAAATCAACCGTCATCATCAGACTAAACTAACAATGCTTTAATCGCATTTATATACTTAAGAAATGATTGTGTAATCATTGTGTAATTTCTAAATCATAATTAAAATTGAGGATTTGATGATCAGTGCGTCACATATCACTCTCTCCAAGTAATTCTTAAATTATGAACACAATATCTTAAAAATACTTAAATCAATTTTACCATTTAAACAATTCTTTCTATATTGGACAATATTACTATAACCTTTCGTTCGATTATGTTTCTGAATTGGTTTACATGGATGACGAAAAGTCATTCCGATGTCTGTGGTGTTACACCCATTACATCGATATTAATAAACTAAAGTTTAGTTTGATGATGATGGTAGATTCGTCGAAATTAATAA
>MQRK01228931.1:0-10340 GCA_001938485.1 Girardia tigrina
AGGTAATCGCGACCGTTGCTATGGTAACCGCGACCGTTGCCATGGTAACCGCGACCGTTGCTATGGTAATCGGGTCGGTTGCCATGGTAACCACGATAACCCATATCGTTGCTATGGTTGCCAGCAGAGGGGGGGGTGAGGGAGAATGCCCATTTTTACACTACTAAGGAAGATTATCACAAATATGGAGAAAATTTCAGAATGTCTCCAAACAGTTTTCGGGTCAACAGATGTGCAAAAATGGGCGTGGACGAATATCGAGATACGTGGCCATCGAATTCGGTGTTGGAAATTGCTGCTGGACGACCTCAGTGGAATCGATCCTAGTATTTAACCCGTTTAGGTTTCGGCCTAAGTGTCACTCCAAAGATAATGTGGCGGATCTTGGAACACGTTTTATCCTCGGACGATGTGGTGAAAGCAGGAACTGACGCCTGCTATGATGAAAAGTGGTGAACAACGACAAAACGCCCACCGATCAACTAATGATGGTACTAAATCGGTTCGGTTTAGAATCGAAACCACCAGTAACAATAGACGGAGACCGAGTATTGGGAATCTCAGTGAAAACCGCAGCAAACGGACAGCTCCGTTGGCAGCGGGACAGATCCCTACCAGAATTGAAGAAATTAAACTTCTCGCAAAGCGACCGGCACTGCTTTGTTTTGTCCATTTCTGTGTCCATGATTTCTCAACTTATCTTCTTAGTGTCCTGAACATACTGTCTTTCAGAAGGGGTGTGAGCAGTATATTGTCGTCCATATCATCCCTTATAATCTCCGTCTCCCCATTCGGAAGTGTCCTTTCACATACAAGGGATTGGTGGAAATGAAGACACAATCCTTGTTAATTCTGCACCATACTCACATGAATCTGGTGCATCTTCTTGATTTTATGTATGGTGAACTTGATCTTCGCCCACCAGTTTTTGATTTCCACGAGGTTGTTCCTGCTTTGAGCCATTTTTATGGCGCCACAATCGACAAAAAATTCCACTTTCGAGCACCTGTTGCACTTCCTTGGAGGCAGAAGACTGCTGCGTCCACAATCACCGTATCGCTACATGCAATCACCTTAAAAATGTGGGCCAGGGATTGAATCAAGTACTCATCTAGAACTGACTTAATCCGACACCCCCATTCTCTCTTGCCATGTAGAGATATGCATTAGATGCATTCTTGGGCAATCCAAGCACCTTCTTATGTAACAGTCTGATCATATTATCCAGACTGTGACTCTTGACATCCAGAATCCCATACGGAATATGAAAGATTCTGAAGGCGAAGATTAGTTTGGAATGCAAATAGATCATATAAGCTTGCAGTTTCTGTCACGGAAACAGTACTGATTCTGCAATCTGTCTCGTTTCTCATGCAACTGCAGCAAGCTTTTCTACTGGGGCCTCTCTGATGTTCTCCGAGAAGTGACCCCCAAATATACTAAAAAGTCACACTCCTCTATCTCAGGTATCATGCTTCCATATATTTGAATCCTATTGTTTTCTCTCTATGGAATGGCAATCCGCGCACACTTTGACGGGCGGAATTTAATACCCAAGAAGTTGGTGAGCTCTACTGTTCTATCGACCATTGCTTGCATCCTGTCCTGATTATGGGCCAGCAAAACCAAATCGTTTGCATATTCTAAGCAACTAACTTGGTGGTTCACTATTAGAAGACCCCCTCCAGATACTCTGTCCAAGTCCATTAGAATATGATTTATAGCGATATTAAACAGCAACATGGAGAGAGGGCATCCTTGTCTAAGTGCTGCCAAGATTGGGATCTGCTCCGTCACCGTGTTGTCGCATTTGTATGCAGACGAGCAGTCATTGTACAGCTGTCTAATCAGATCGCAGGAATCCTCTCCAACACTCATTCGTCTCAACAGTTTCAGGATAATCTCCACTAAAACTGAATCAAATGCATAAGCATTGTTCAGCATAGTAGACTCCATTCATCTGTGAGTAGTACTTGTCCAAGATCGCTCTAATGAGAAAGTTGTGCCCAACACAACTATCATGTGGTACCAGACTCTTCTGCATGGGGTGTAGAAGTTCATGGAACTCGGTCCACTCATTTACCTGGTCCTTTAATAACGTCACCAGAATTTTATAGGCACTGTAGATCTAAGAACACTGTAGGTCTCAATGAGGAGACTTCATTAATGTCCTTGTTTTCCCGGTTTTGGAAGAAGAACCGTCAAGAACTTCTTCCAACTTTCGGCCACAACTCGGCTATTTATTACCATATTTTATAACTTGGCAAAGATTATACCTACAGGATCACAATATAACATATCTTTATATGTTATATTTAAAGCATTCACCATCTCGCAACTCTCCACCTCACTGAACTCAAACGGGTCTCCCCTTTTCACGAGAAGAGTATCCACAAGTTCGCTAATTACCTCTGTTGACGGTGTGGTGTCTGCAATCGTATTGTTCAATATCAACTGAACTACCTTCTTCGGGTGGTTCTTGTACATTTTTCTTAAACCGGGATTCTGGTTGGTTGACTCATTTCTGATGTTCCCCATGTACAAGTTCCGTCGTTTTATAGGACGATAGGAGTATATATGCATGGTGATGTCTTTGTGCATCCCGTTTGGATCGACCAATGCAGGACGGATCTCGGCAAATGTTAATGATCTCTCTACTCTTGCTGCACGAGTTGCTATAAGAGTAGACCGATCCTCCTGTTGTTTGGTCGATGATGTGTGACCCTTCTTCTTTGCTCTCAACAGGAGTATCACAATCTTCTGTTTGATTTTTTGCAGGTTAATATGAAACAGATCTCGGCCCTCCATGAAAGCATGAATAAATCCACACACCATCAATCCCGTTTCACTACTATTTCTCACCAATTGGTGAGGTTGACCAAACATATTGATCATCATCTCTGTTTTGTGAGACATAAATGCTCAATGTATCTGGCCGCCATCTTCATTCGTATCAATAGATTCTCATCGATGATGTCCACTGTTGTGTCTAGAACTGATATATGATATTGCACCAGATCCTCAACAAACAACACCCATTTCTTATTCTCAACCAACGACGGTATGTAGATGAATTCCTTCTCAGCAAAACTGTTAAGGTTAACATGTTTTCTGAGAAAAGCCACATTGTCTTTGCTGATTGATGTCGAATCCATCGGTTTAACTGTAAGATATTTGTCATTTACCGTGTATGTATTGATGAACACCATGAAGTGATCTTCTGTAAACGAAAGATACTCCTGCAGAGAATTGTCCAGTGGAGCAGCTCCACCCTCAATCATCTTTAGAATACTCTTGTTATTAGGTATCATCTCTACAAATTGCCTCAAATTCCTTACAGAAGTCGCTGGTGACTCTTCTAGTCCGTCCTCTATCAGCCCGGTCGCATACATGCAAACAAATGAGCCACAGTCGTAGTCATTGTCTTGAAATATGTCCGGTATACACATACGCTCATTTTTAGTACTATAAGGGATTAAAATCCGGATATATTACTGGTCGCATTACTTTAGACCAGAATTTCGTCAGAATTTTTTCACAAGCGAATTATCTATTACGTTTTAAGTATGAAATAGAGATCCGTTCTGCAAGGACACGATGTTGTCATCTTTTGTGTATTTGGCTATAATTTATGGCTAGATATGATTCATGCAAACCTTCAAATATACTTTATGACTTATTTTTGTTTTGTTTTTTATAGAAAACCAAAGGAAATTTCTTACCAATATGATGAAAATCTTCTAAAAATCATTATTGGCGTCGATTCTTTGACTAATTTATTGCAGAACCTGGCGGAATATAATTTTGATAACTGGTAAAAAATCTAGAAAACAGATGGAATCACTGAATACAAACTGCAGAAGCCCTCTTACAGTGGGTTAAGTAACTTAGTGTTTTTTTAGTAGATTAATAAAATTGATTTTTCTTACTACTTTATTGTTACATATATATATATTAAAAGTGATTTTAATTTAAAAATCAAAAAACTTAATAAATACTCCTTGTCAAAAGCTTCTTTATAGATAACAGATTTTTGAAGAAGAAATCCAGTAAATGAAGATTCTACTATTTCCGAAATAACGGAATACCTCGAGCAATTCGTGAGTCTAACAAATCTCATATCGCTGTAATCACTGATGCAAGCAATATTAATTGTATTTGGATCCGTCAGCTAAAATAAAATCATTTAAAATCTTTATTATTTTGATTGTTTATAATTTACATAAAAATTACAGTTCATAATCAATTTATATGTTTAGCGATTGCAGTCAAGGAAGTATTTTTCTATGCATTGAAAGTAATATAAAGAGTCGCTTAGTTTTTACAGAGAATGTGAGAAAGATAATTTTTAGCGCTATTTCCATACTGACAATTGCGATTATTAATTGATTATTTCTGTGTGGATGGATGGATTTCTGTCCGCAGCTTTAAGTCGTATCTCCTCCTCAACGAAGCAATATCGAGGGCTAATTCCAAAAGCAAATATGTTAAGCAAGTTCAGAGGATGATTGTGGGCCAAAAAAATCCCGGAATTCCTTCCTGGATTTTCCGGAAAAGCCAAAAAACCTCGAAAAAATGCAGTTTTTGGCCTATATCTCGGCAACCAGACCCCTTAGCAACTTGAAACATTTACCAATCGATTCCTGCAATAATTTAGAACAATATTGCCGAAGAAAGTTTTCAAAAATATCCTTTCGTTCGGTTACAAAAAAATAATCATAGTCAAATACTAATATAAACGTTTTAATATTTGGGCACCGAATAACATAAGGAAATTCCGCTTAAATTGTCACTAGACTTTTTATTAACTTGTTTAAATTATCTTTAAATTTTATATGAATAAATAACTTTTCTTTTTAGTATTTTTAATATCAATGTTTTGAATTTCCAAAGATTAAATAGGATATTCTAGATCAGTGGAGTTAGAAACTTTCTTTCCCGGTTATATTGAGAATATTCTGATTAATTAAAAGAATTTATATTAACTGTATCGCAACTCACAGATTATAGCCAATCACAGATAGGAATAATCAAAATAGTTTCATTTAATTAAAGAATGTCCAATGATTAAAAGAATTTTATATATAAGCATACATACTTCATGGAGACATAACTTTACACACTAACAAATAAACGAATTAAATAGGACTGCGCGTTGCAATATATAAAAGAAATTTCATTTAATAAAAGAATAATGAGTTTTACAAGGAGATTCTCCGATATCTCCAGTAGCATCTAATATGGAAGAAAGATAAAGTACCGTTAAATAAAGACAATTTATTGATAATTAAAATTTGTATTATTTAATTGTAGTTCAAAGGACCAGTTGAGTTGGCTCAAACCCGGGCAACTTCGCTATGGAAAACATGATCGGTCAGGAGCGTCGCTCGGAGATTGTCGTCCGTCCGGTGAGATTGCTCTGGTTTGGCTACCGATTCAGCTTGAGTGTGCCAACCCTGTACTGATGACCGTGATTACAGCATGTTGACAGTTCCAACACACAAAGATTGCCGAATTATTATGAACTGAAAATAATTTAGTCGGGAAAATCTCGGATCGCACTCTTATTGTTGATGAGAAGTTCACCAGTACAAATTGATAAAAATTCAAAGACCGAAATAGCAAGAGAGCAAATTTCCCAGTTGAGACTTTACCAATTGTAAATGTCCAATACAAATTATAAAAACTGCCAAATAAATTTTTCGAATAAACAAGTTTTTATTTTTTAGTTATACATTATTTTAATTTTTATTATTTAATTATTTTCCAAGAGCATTGTAAGGATAAATAATTATATGATATATATATTATTTTTATGGATCAAGAATATTCAGATTAAACTCTTCAATTTGTTTTAATAGTAAAACGCGTGTAATTTGTAAATAACAAATATATATTTTCTATTTTGAAATTATTAGTATATTATTATGCATCCTCTTTCATGTCGACCAAGGCCAGTGTCATCGGAAATCTGACTCCGAAGGTTTATGAAGGGTCACAGAACATAGAAGAATTTATAGCCGATTGCCAACGATTCTTTGAAGTAGTTCAGATCAACGAGGCTATTCAAGCGACAATCGTTAAAGCTTTCGTGGTCCGAGATATATTAGGCACGTACGAAACAGTGGATAGCAAATTCACGTATTTCAAGGATCGATTGAGAAAGGCTTTCAAACGACTATCTTCCCTAATCATGGATCTCAACGAATTGATGATATACAGGAAGGAAACCGACTCAGTGACAATATTTTTAACAAAATTGAAAAAATGGTGACAGAGTACTGTTACACAAGTGAAACAAACAGGAATTGATGGCCTATTTTCTCACCCAATGTGTCGAGGATGTGTCGATCAGGACGCAAATTTTTATGCAAGAAGCAAAAGTTCCGGATTCCATTAAAACGGTGATCGAAAAAATGTAGCACATTAAGGCTGAAGTACAGTCCAACGTTATTGCAATAGAAAAAGACTTTTGTGAATGTGATGCGGGAAAAATCTAATTTCGGGAAACCAAACCAATTCCAACAAACAAGGGAGTCCCAACCGAAATTATGATCAAAGAAACCAACAAAGATACCAGACGTCGGCGAGTAAGATGATTGAATATTTCATTTGAAGAAAAACTGGATATATGAGACGTGAATGTCCCGAAAACGTCAAACGGTGTTACGGATGCCGTGCCAAAGGACATATTCGGATAGAGTGCCCATATCTGAAATGCGCAAATTGCAAGGGACAAAGATATTTATAGTACTAATGGTTCAAACAAGAAGGCCGACAGATGAATCAAGATCCGATAGGTTGGAAATCGAACCGGTATAAATCAAATGTTGCCGGAATCGACAAAATAGAGGAGATAGAGGGATGTGACCGAGAAATATTGGGAAATGTGGAGGCCATATCGGGTCAAAAGATGATAGGATCCATAAATTAAAAAGTAAGAATGTTTTGGATCCGGTTATTTGTAATATTAATGATTATAATCGTAATTTTAATTTTAATTATAGTAATGTATAACATAATGTATGTAGTTTTAATGATTATAATTAGCGTGTATCAACAACAAAAATTTTTATAGATAGTTCAGTTTAAGAGTATTAGATAGTTAAATATGAGATTGCACCGAATGAGAATTTAATGATAGACCAAGTATTAAGGCTAGGATAGAAGGAATGGAAAATAACTGTTTATTAGACACAGTTGCCCGAATCAATGTTAACTGGGAAATCGCACAAAAGTTGCAGACTAGAATAAATAAGAAGACAATATCATCGGTAATTTGTGCGAACGGTACCGGAATGGATATAGTTGGTACTTGTAGTATTATAGTGGTATGGAAAAATAAGAGATTTAACCATATTTTATGTGGCAAAAGCGTTATTCCCAGCAATTATTTTCGGAATAACATTGATCAGAGCGATTGGTTTAGAACTGAGATGGAGCAGAGAGAGTATAATGAAGGATCGGAATTATATGACTAAAACTAATGGAGAAATTTGCGCCTTAAATCCCTATATAAATAAGTTGAAATATACCGATAAAATGCGATTTTTGAATGCGAAAGAAACGTTAAATTTAAGAGAAGGAAATAAATGATATGAATGTATCAACATGTTTAAAATATTTTTATGGCTGGAAGATGGGATATAGGGAAGACGACGCTGGTAAAACATAGAATTGACACATCAGGACAACCAATTATACAAAAACGGCGGAGGCAGCCAAACCACCTGGAACGACACATAGATGATGCGATCAGTAATATTGAAAGGCAACGGAAAATAGAGAAATGCTCTTCACCATGGAATACACCAATGGTGTATGTTTAGAAGAAAGAAAAAATAAATCCGTTTATGTTAGGATTTTAGGTTATTGAACCAAGTGACAGAGAGACCGGCTTTTCCTATACCGAACATTGATGAGATGTTGGACTCACTAATGGTATGAAATAGTTCAGTTCCATTGATCTGGGGAATGATTATTACCAGGTGGAATTAGAAGAATACTCAAAAGTAAAATGGCATTCTCAACTAAAGCGGATAATATTGTTTTACGAAAATGCCATTTGGTATTTCAGCAGCCCTGGCGACGTTTCAAAAACTGATGACGGACGTTTTGAAAGAAATGTTGTGGAAAGAAGCCAAAGTTTATTTGGATGACATCCTGATATTTTCGAAAAATGAAGCAGAACACATGGATAGATTGGAAAAACTATTTACACTGATAGAAGCGGCAGGACTGAGAATAAATCCAGAATTATTTAAATTCTTTCAAGAGCTTAGATTTTTAGGTCTTATAGTAAACAGAGATGGAATCAAGACTGATTTGGAAAAGATAAAATCGATTATGGAATTCAAACAGCCAAAGTGTATTAAAAAATTGCGTAGTTTCCTCGAATTATGTAATTACTATAAGAAATTTATAAAAAATTACTCAAAATTGGCAAAAATATTAGAAGAAATGTGTGGAAGCTCAAAGATGTTATGGATTGGTCAGAAGCCCATTCGGCAGCTTTTCACAAATTGGAGGAAGCATTAACATCTGCGCCGATATTATGTTATCCATATTTTGAAAAAGAATTTATTTTAGACACCGACGCGTCTGTTGACACAATAGGGGCAGTACTGTCGCAGGAAAATAAGAAAGGGGAAGAACAGGTGATTGCATATGGATCGAAATCAATGTCAAAACACGAGATAGGATATTGCATCACCAGAAAAGAATTATTAGCTATCTTTCATTTTACGCAACATTTTTAGCATTACTTGTATGGGGCCCGATTCAAGTTACGGACAGAACCTAAAGCGATCGAGATTATAATGACGACGAAAAAGCCAATTACCCCACAATTTCAGAATTGGATGATTTTTTTGAGTAGTCTGGACATGAAATTAGAATGCCGAAAAGCGGAATTACATCAAAATGCGGACGCCTTATCTAGAAAGGATTGCATGTTATGTTCACAATGTCTTATACAGCACAAGCAAAGCTAAAACTGGCAAATTGAAGACGCGACTGTTAGCAATAAATGAAGATACTCTTTCAATCTAGTGGCAACAAGATAGTAATCAGATTAGAAAAATTATTAAAGCAATATGAGAAGGGAAAGAAATAGGTTTTAAACAACATGAAGGATGTATAAGAATAGTAAATAATAAGATCTGGATACCGAAAGAATTCAGAAAGGATTGTTTTTTTTAATTTTTTTCAAAAAGCTCTTTGTCATGCCGTGATAAAGAAAACTTACTCATTCATGAAAGAAGAGTATGATTTGGAAGAGTTTAATAAAATAGCAGAGACAATAATACGGTCATGTAAAACATATCAAACAGCAAAAACTTACACAGGAAAAAACAAAAAAACTTAAATCTGATAGCAGATCGCCCATTGGATGACATTTACATGAATTTTGTGGAATAATAGACATGTTCATTAGATAAATAGCCTTACGGCATTAAATAATCATGATGAGACGACAACAATAGAGCTGCTACAACAGAAGTGGATATTTGGTTTGGAGCACCAGCGTACATTCACGTGGACCATGGAAAAGTATTCGAATCTCTGTTATTCGCAGACTTCGCGAAATCGAGACTGATTAAGATAGCTTTTTCGAGTCCATACCACCATAGTTCGAACGGAATAATAGAGAGACAATTCCGAACCGTTCAAGATGCATTAAACGCGACATTAAAAGAAAGAAGAAGTAAAAATTGGGTAAAATTACTACTGGAAATAGATTTCAGTATGAACGCATCAGTACAAAGCACGATTGGATGTAGTCCGGCGGAAGTAACTTTAGGGAAACGATTGAATCTTGAGGGCTCTCGACATTACGAGTTGGATCATTGACGAGAAGATCATTGATGAAATTAAAAAATTAGAGATGGGAAAACCAGTGAAAACTACTCCAAAATGGAATTTTCAGATTGGAGACTGGGTATTAGTGAAAATAGAAAATCGACAGAAAGATTCGGATCGTTATGATTGACCTTATAAAATTATTAATAAAGAACATGATCGGTGCGTGAAGATGCGGAATAAAACAGGTCGAATAATACACAGAAATATCGAAAGGCTGAAGCCTTTTAAGAAGGGGGGTGTAAGGATAAATAATTATATGATATTTATATTATCTTTATTATACTAAATATATTACAATAATCGATCCAGAATATTTAAATTAAGCTCTTGAATTTTTTTAATAATATTACAACGCGTGTAACTTTTAAATAACAAATATATATTTTCTATTTTGAAATTGTTAGTTTATTATTATGGAATCATCTTACACGCATCACATTAATAAAAATTATTCTGTTGAGATGATATATATATAT
>MQRK01228931.1:11554-27120 GCA_001938485.1 Girardia tigrina
ATATATATATATATATATATATATATATATATATATATAGAATTAGGAAAAAATGATGATATACATAAATAATCACAGAACATTTTTTCAAACTTTCAATAATAAAAATAAACTTATTTATCATTCCATTCTTTTTATTAGTTCACATATATAAATAAAGGCTGTAAATTTTTCGCGGCAAAACTTTTAAAATTCACGGGTCAATAGCGGTAAAAAAGTGTAATATTCGCGGCAGATTTGAGGCTAATTCGCAATGTCACGTGCTTCCCAAATAGTACTTGATACATACGCTCAATTCAGTGAAAACCAATTGTTTTCGCGTACAAGCATATTGCTTTTGACATGCATTTTACCAATATCAAAGAAAAAATGTAAATAAAACAAAGTTCTGAAAATAAGACTTTTATTTAAATTTCTTTTTAAATTTTAGTTTATAACTTAATAATGCTACGTCTGTCGTCTCTCAACACATCTGAGTATAGACTTAAAGGTCGTTCAGCAGCAACACTGTTAGACGGTAAACTCAAACAGCTCAGTGCTATTTCTAAAAGTTTCGGAAACTGCGGAGCTGCAGCAATCCAGAAGTCAACCAGATGTGGAGTTGCCCTCACATCACCAACACTTGACAGGTAGATACGCATGTCAATCTTTGCTTGTATGTTATCCTCGAACAACGGTATGTTCCCACAAATAAACTCGTAGGTCAGTATGTTCAACTTGGTAACCTCAAACACACGACATGATCGGAAAAAGTTTGCTGCAGGTTGACAGAAGCGAAATTTTCTGCTTTCAGTTTCACAGATATAGTTTCTTAGTTTCGTGAAGCCTTTGCGTAAAGCCTCAACAGATGAAGATAATTGCTTCAGATGCTTGAGGACTTCAGATGCTGAAGTATCCATCCATTCTGCGAGATAAGTCAGTTCATCTGTAACAAGATGTGCTTTTACGTCTGCTCCTTCATATTCCGTTAGCTTTGGCAATCTTGGGAGCATATTTGCGTCAAATTTGTCTCATCAGTCAAGTTGTCTTTCACAGCAGATGAGACAGAAATCAAAAAGCTCGGAAATGTTCAAACTACTACTTCTCTCGACCTTATCAACAAAAAATTCAGAATAATCAACCAGATGATCAGTATGGTAAAGCACAGTCTGAAACCAACTGTTCCACCTTGTTAAAATGGGCATCGGTGGAAGAGCACTAGGTTTACCTTTGTCGCACAGGAACTGTTAAAACCTGGTCTTACGTGCAGGACATGCTGTGAAAACTTTTTTTACACTGGCACCAGTTTACTGATTGCCGGAAACGAGTGCTGCCAAACTTCACCAATAAGGTTGAGTAAATGTACGGAGCAAGTTACGTGGATACTATTGAGGAGCACAGCCTTCAGACTACTGTTCCACGGCTTGTACATATATGCTGCATTGTCAGTAATAAATGCACTAATTTTTGAAAATGGAATTTCAAACTTATGCAATGTATTTAATACAGCTTCACTGACAGTCTTAAAGTTTGTTGATGGCAGAATAATGCAATCGAGAAGAAATGCTCGCAGCTTATACTTCTCGTTTTCTTTTAGACAAGGGACAGCAAGCACGTTAAACGACTAACAATCTTCAACATCCGTCGTCTCGTCACAAACAACAGCAACAGTTTTTACGTCTCTCAGCATACCTTTCAGTCTTTCGATATGTGCTTCGAATACTTTTACCAAATACTGCTGCCTCAGTTGATGTGCACTGGGAATAACTATGATACCCTTCAGGTTCGTTTCCAAGTACACCTTTAAGTTCGCGTCATCAAGAACATGAAGTGGCACATTGACACTACTGAAAACTTCCACCAGGCGCATTATTTCTAGCTGTCGGTACTGCTTCGCAAAAACTTCAGATATACTGAACTGTAGTTTCTGTTTCTTTGCTTTATGTGGCTCATCACCTTTCACATTTGCTGCCTTCCGTTTGTGAACATTACTGTCCAGATGCTTCGTACAACTGTCCTTGTGAATAAAATCAACGGGCACATTGCAAGTACTGAAGAACAGCAAATCACCAGTTACATGAAACGTTCCAGGCTTGAACTGTCTTGCCCGCATTGTTGGTGTCACCAACGAGGCAGTTTTACTTTTTGCCGAACCGCCAATCTTTCTTTTATCCATTTACGTAAAATATGGCTAAATATAAATTAAAAACGTAAAATTTAAATACGAAATGTGACCTTGATGAAAATTTAAACAAATTTTCATTAAAATCAATAGAAATGAATAATTAATAAATTATTTAAAAGAAAAATTCTTATGTAATGAAAATTATAAAAAACTGAAACCTAATTTAAAAAGATGTTTGCGAAAAATTTACAGCCTTAATATCTATATATATATATATATATATATATATGTATCCATGGAATTTATAAACCTATTTTTGAAGGCCTTCTACTCAATCAATTTTCTTCAAGAATTTAAGTAAATCGTGTTTCAAACAAAAAAAATTTCAGAGCAGCTCGTTTTTTTTTGATATCTTTAATAATTTTAGTGTTTGGGTTGGTAAATTTAAGTTAATGGCGTCAATTTGTGGAATTTTTAGAGGTTGCAAATCTGATTTTTCTCGAAGGCTAAGCTTTCAAATTATAATCCAGATTATAATCCGAACGGGGACCAAGAAGATTATTGAACGGAAAAAATACAATTAGAATTCACGAGCCGCTCATGATGAATTTTGTATTAGCTCTCTTTAGCCATGAGAATTTGTGGAGGTTGGCGACAACTGTTTATGAAAAATAGGAGCCACAAAAATTTGTTCTCCTGCAGGTTTTTATGATGGGCCTCTCTGGAAACAGAACAAGAAAAAAATAAAATATCCCTGCTGGAGCTGATTGCGGTTTCGCGAGCACTGCTAAGTGTTAAACGACCCAGGACAGATAATACAGTGGCGGCAGTAATGCCATCAGCATCAGTCGATGAAACCGTTGAAATAGTTGCAGTGGCGACAGCCGGTGGACTATCAAGAAAGGCGATAGAATGTTATAAGTGTAATCAAGAAGGTCATGTTGTTTGTGACTGCAAAGTGTCATGCACCGGCATCTTGTAACTGGTACTAAAGCTAAATCATGATTTTTTTGCAATGCAAATGATCATCTTTGTGAAAGTTGCCCTCGACACCATCGAAATCTGTAAATATGAATAGAGTATATATATATATATAGATTTATTTTATATGTTTATTTACTCTTTATCCTCAATAAGTTATAAAATCCAACACCACACTTGCTCACATCAAACTCTATCCAAACACCCTTTTCCACCATAAGTATATATAAATATGAGCGAGTATCTGAGAAGCTTCAGGCAGTAATCAATGTTTGGGTAGAGTGTGATGTTGGATTTTATAACTTATTGAGGATAAATATGAATCTGATTACAGTTTTAATTAAATTTAGATTTTATAATTTTAAAATACCGATTTTGCCTATATGCTGAATTATTTTACTGAAATTTTAATAAATAAATAAATATTCTTTATTTCATTATATCAATGGTTTTATGGTTTACTACGTTTTTTTAACTTTAAAAACATTTTTTACAATAAAATAAATTTATAAATTCAGGAATACTTATTACCAGATCAAAACATTCACCAACAAACTTGCTTTTGTTATATAATTTTTGAAGAGTTGTATCAAGAGAATTCTAAATTATCATATAGTATTGCAGATATATTGATCTTGATTACCTTTAAGTTTGACGTAGCCGAGTATCCAATTGTAAGGTAGAGGTTAATTTCATCTGAGTCTGCCACTTCTTTTAAAGTGTTTGGAAGATTTTGCTTGTCGACTATAGTGAGTTGGGAAGTAAGATCAGCTGCAAAACAATTAGAATGATTAATAAAGAAGTATATTTTTAATAGAGACATTTTTAGTCTAAAAATTCATAACTTTTTTTTGTTAAAAGAAACCGCTAATGGAACTATTATTATAGTTTAGAAATGTATTATACTTTAAATACAGTCTGACCTCTGAGTGGAAATAAGAAGTCAACGTTTTTGTTGACAAAGCACTAACAAATGTTTCTTTTAGGCTGTAATTTAAAAAAATTCTAACAATTTACAAAGACTTTTTCATATATAATAATATATTCTGGCAAGACTGAGTTAATTATTGCTTCAAGTAACGATTAAGGATATTTATTCTTTTTTGGCAAGGAACTTCGTTTATTAATACTTACAACAGATTTAACAAAAGATGTTCTGCTGTAAATTCATCTCAAAGAATGAATGTTACATAAAAGAAAAGTAAATTGTAAAAATGTATTTTTAAAACTTGGATAACGACTTTTCATTAAAGAAATTCAACAATTATTACAATTATAATGGTAAAAAATTTGACTTAATAAATGTTAAAAAAATCATGTAAATTTTCATAATACCATTAAACTGGTTTTCGGTCTATTTTCCAATTTTTAATATCAAATTTGAAAAAAATATTAAATTTTAAAATTCTAACAAAAATTAAAAATAAATTTATAAAATTTTACAAATTTCTTTTCAAACTGTTATATACATATTTATTTTAAAAAGAGAATGAGCATGAATATTAGGAGAAAAAAGAATAAAATTTCTGTGGAAGGTCTTCCAAAAATTGCTAGTGAAATTCAGTGAGGTTAATCAACCAAAGTATTTCTGATGCATCGGAGCTGAATTACTGGGTAGTTGAAAAAAAATATTAGGATTTTTGAGAAAACCGGAAAACAGCTTCAAAGCAAAAGGGTTACGATAGAAAATCTAAACTTGATGGCAATTGAAATCAACAAAAAAGATTAATCAACCAAAGTATAACCAAAGGTGGATAAAATTTACCTTCTAACTCTGAATATTTTAATGCCGTACTTATTAAAATGGAAAACGTTCTTCAATAAATGAGTATCGTAAATCCAGTGTTTATTACGGATAATGACAGAATAAATCGTAATTAAGGATTAAAAGATGTAATAAAAGACCTTAAATTGGCAATTGAATACTTAGTCCCAAATCCACATTTTTTAAACCCGATAGAGAACTATTTCTCTAAGTGATAAAGCTATGTTGTACACGGTTCCATGTAAAAATAACCAACAGTAAAAAGATCCAACAATAAAAATAGAATAAAATTTAAATAATAATTAAAATAAAATTTTACTAAATATAGTTTAAATAAAAAGAATATAAGAAAATTAATTTTTTGATATTTTATTACTCATTTTAGACTTAGTATAACTAAAAGAATTTGTAATCATATATTACTAGAAATTCCATTTAAGTAAAATAATATATCTCTAAATTCATCAAACTTCTCAACACGAGTTTTGATACTTTTTTTCTACATCTTTGTAAAATTTACTTTGTGTGCGTACAGTTTGACCAGAATTTGCAAGGGTAATATCCAATTCGTGAATACTATGCTCTTTTTTCAAACATGAGGTAGATCTCCATATGGTTTCATGATACTCACCAACAGAAGTTGCGAAAGATTTGTGTCATCCTTGCAAAATATTATTTGTTCTGGGAAAGTTTCTCATGGTAGCATTGTATGCATTCCAAATCTCCACATGACATATAGGTAAACGCCGACTTTCACCTCGCTGTTTTCCAATCCACGTGTCTTCAAAATAATCTAGAAGAGGTTGTAGTAGGATCTCATTTTGTCGGTAAAAGGTAGTTTCAATAATGTTCCTGTAAGCTGATATAACTCTTCCGACTTGCACATAACTTAATGCAGTTAACATTTTTAAATGCAATATAAAGTCGAAAGCATTTTCATATTGTTGATGAATATTATTGATAGTTTGTATCTTTCTCCAAACCGCCCTGTCCAAAATGAAACATACATCCCTGCTGAGTAACTATTGGAAAACGAAGAATTGCTGTATTAATGATTTCTGACTCGTAATCGGACATAATTTTTTGTGGGCTACATCTTCTAAGGGTTTTTAAAATTTCATATAGCTGTTTAAAAGTAATTGGTACAGTCTTAAAAGTATCATCTATGTACCAGTTGACAGCTTCAGAAAGTAAGCTGAGACTAATCTGGGTTGAGAAAATCATTATTCCTTCTTCGATATTACTGTACTGCAAAAAGTCTTCACTGTCAAAAGTTTTCTTTAAGTCATCAGGAATTGCAATTATTGGATATGAATTATTTTACTTTGTCGCATTCTGTATATTACGAGTAAATAAGTGGCGGTTTGCAAGCTTTCCTATTGCAGCTTCTACCATACCAATCATGGTTTCTGCAATTAACTGACGTGGCGCATCGTGACATTGAATTGCTTTCTGAAGCAATTTATTGCTGGCTTTTTGAACCTCAGTTTTGGACAATTCGTCATTATGATCGTGCGGTCTGGAATCCCCCACAGTATCATTCTCTGTCTTGACATATCTCCAATATGAGATGTCGTTTTATTCAAAATTTTTATGGTAAACGAATCCTGATTGCACAAAAAAAATATTGCTATTTTGACTTTTGATGAAATGTAACGACATTTTCTTCCTTAAAATGTAAGAGATATATAATAATAATAGATGATAACTATATAATAATAAAAAGAAAATAAAATTTATTGGATCAAGTAAATAAAATAATCCTCAAATTTACACACTTAAATATATTAATCCTTCAAAATGCATCAGTAAATAAATTAATTCTTTCATTACACAAATTTCCAAGCTTTTTATATTCTTTTTATTTTGTTGGCTTTTTTACTTTGGCTCTTTTTACATACTACAATTGTGCAAGAAATTAAGAAGAATTGAAAAAATTGATTGAAGAAAGTTTTGAAGTAATTAATGCATCTGTTTGTGATGAGTTTATTTGGAAAGATTATTATATGTATCATGAAAGCTGAAAAGACAGAAGCAAATAACTTTTTTTTATTAAAATTATTTTTTTTAAAATATTTACTTTTTTATAAATTTTAATTATTATAATTTTTATAATTTTTTTTCCAATTTATTTTTTTTATTTTTAACATTTAATTTTTATTTGAAAATTGATTCCAAAAATTGGAAAATAAATCGAAAAACCTATAAATAATCTTTTTTTTATTTATTTGTGACATATACTTTAATAAGTATTTAATTATTTATCAACCCTGAGGTTTATTTATTTATTATTTCTTTTTACATTCAGTCATCTTAATCAGGGTCATCATATTAAAGTTTTTGTACTTGATTATATGATACAGTATATTTACAATATATATTTACCAGAATAGACTGCAATAAAGATTGCTGAAAATATCCACCACGATGCCGTTATGACTCTTGATGAAACCGGGAAGGGATAAAAATCTTGACCTAATAAAAATAGTTTCATAAAAATTGTATTTTAAATTATTTTTATAAATTACAAAAATAAAATAATTAGTTAATAAACTTCGTTACCAATTTCAACTATTGAAACAATAAATAAAATTTTTCAGAATATCCAAAAATATTCATAGAAAGTAATTTCCCCTCACAAAAATTTTAAATTAGGATTTTAATGGCTTCTATGATTAAAATTAAATATTAATATGAAAAAGTTTAAATGTGAACCCCCAAAATAATTAATATTTAATTAATTCATTTAGAAAATATGATAAGTTTAAATATTGGTTATGTTGGCATAATTTACAATATTTTTATTTATTTTTTTCTAAAGTTATTTATACAATGTATTACTTACTTTTAAAACTGTATTTTAGATGGTATGAAGCAAATAAGAGATTTTTTAGCTAATTCGTAACAAAGACAAAAGTAGAAAATAGCTTTAGAAACATCTTCTAATGCAAGTAACAAGACCGCAGTTATTCTAGTTTCTGACAATGTTATAGCAGATTAAACAAGTTGCTTTAAATTCATCTTTTGACATTCTAACTTTTCAATGTAATCATAACACTACTGATCTGAAAAAGTAAAAGATATTCAAGAATTGCAGTGTACCGAATGCCAATTATAAATTCAAATGTTCTGATCATAATCTTATATTAATGTTAAATTAAGTTTAAGTTTCTGTATTAATTCAAGTGCTTAACATACTGAGAGGCTCTTGAATGACGCATAAGATTTTGTAAGGTTATTACAAACTGTTTAGATGTGTGTAAAGGTAAAAACTAAATTCCTAGAGTATAAGTAAATAAGCCATTAAAAAGTAGAAAATACGCTAACAAAATATTATATAATCATGAAACCAGAAAATACCATAAACAGTAAGTACAAGAAGTAAATAGAAAATAGAACTAAAAATGTTCTCAATTGACAACGGAAACAAATCTTAAATTGAAGAGAATCAAAAGAAGTTAGAGCCCATAATTTCTATAATTTGTTGAGGAAAATAGGAACTATTTTTAGAAGGAAACAAGTACTTTAGATCTTTTAAAAACACGAAGGTAGATGAGAGTAATAGAAATACAGGTAAATTTAGAGCCTTATTGACGTTTCGCGTGGAAGCAGGAGATAAATTTCTTCAAACAAATTTAGAAATAGCTGATGCAAATGCTACTTATTTAAGTCCCAGGATAAAAAATATGAAATTATAGAGAAATGTGAAAGCAATTAAACATCAAAATTTGTAAGGCGGCTAAAAAACTTATTATTTTTGTCTTTGCAGTTAAAGCAACGGAAAAACCAATTTTCTACAAATTTTAGATACATCGTACAATTTAGTGATATATTAGTTACTGGAGAAGATTTCTTTAATTTTGCACTTATCTTTGATACTCGCTAAACTTCTTTATCTCAGATGCTAATTCAATCTCATATAGATTGTCTTTTATCTCAATAGCTTCTGAGTTGTGCGTTTCTATGCGCTAGCAATATGAGTCAAAAATTTAATGGTTATGTTGCGAAAGTTAGAAAAATACTTCTGAATTCAAAATAAGTTCACTATGCAAAGCAATGCAAAACCTTAGCTCTTTTTCATACTGTAAGTGGCATTATAAACTGTGTAGGACTATTTCCTCAATCATAACTGTAAAACTCACTCTTTATTCACTGACAAAACAAACAGAAAAACAAAAAGTGAGTTTTAACAGATATATTGTGTTATGTAGGAATAAACGAATCGCAAAACAAAAATCGTACTAAATTGACCTAACTAGTGCGTGGTTAGATAAATTTAGCAATTTAATTAAAAAACAAATAACTTCGTAAACTAAATAAATTATTTCGTATACACAACACTATAAATTATCAAACTATTCACGTCAAATATGTAATAGTCAACGATCGAAGAGTATGAAAGTTGTGAACTTTGGGAATTTTTTTGTTTAAATGATCGGATTGTCTTGTCAATCACGTATTCAATAGAAGTTGACAACGGAATGGTGCGATTTGTTTGGCTTGAGTTAGTGGAATTGTAAAGGAATTAATGCAATTAATTAATCATCCTGGTTGCCAAACAGAATTTTCGAATTTAAAATTTAATTGTGATTTTTCAATTATTTCATTGATTGCAATAATTGCATTGTTAGGGGTTCTTTTTGATGAACTGTAAATTTTTGATATTTTTAAATTAAAATATCATATCTATATTTGAGATAAATTAAAAATAATGTTTTACTAATTAAAACGATTTTTAATAAAATGAAGTTTTCTTTATATATAATTAATTTTTAAAATAATGTAATTTCTGCAAAAAATGAACATTTTTAATATATCGAATTATTAAAGAGTTTACTATATGTAAAAATTAGTTTTGAAAAATAATTTAATTTCTGTAAAAAATGAATTTGTTTTTAATAGTTTGGATGATTAAGGAATTTTATTTTTAAGAAAATTAATTTATAATAAAAGTTACAAAAGTTTGATGAAATAATAAAAAAATAGATTGGGATTTATTTTCCTTAAAAAAATATTTAAAGTTATAATTTATTATACTTAAAGTATAAAATTTAAATTACTTAAAATTATATATCAATATTTATATTTGAAATAGGATATCTGGTTATGCTAAAAATGAAACATTGTTCCTCAAAATTTGTTTAAAAAATCATTGTTTGGTAGAAATAAAAGTTTTGTGTTAATGACAACGTCTTTTGATCAAGAACCCAATATACATAATTATAATTACAATCATATTATAATTATGATTTCTTTATTTCTTTCTTTATTTCTTTTTCAGATGTTTTTTTATATTTTCTTACTTTCCTGTTTTTTTTTCTTCTTAAAAATAAAAAAATAAATAATAATATAACACAAAATTAGTACAAAAGGCATAAAATATACCACAGGTGAATAAATTACATGGGAACAAAGATATCAGGCAATGCAAAAAAGAAATCAGTTAAATATCAAACAATATTTATAAAATATACATATATGTCTTGAGGCATTTTCGACGTTGTTACATAATAACAAAATTATCCGACACTCACAACCATCAACGAAATGTTTACATGAAATAAAATAGGAATAACGAATTGTTATCAGAGTCTACTACATAAACTTTTCCCTAAAAACTGGACGAGGTGTTTTCCTGTGTTTGGTTTTGTCTATTACAATAACATTTATTAGAAAATTCAGAAACGAGAATTTGTGTTGCAAAAACCAATTGAAAAGTAGATTTTGAATCAAAAAGGAAGAATGCGATCTAATTCTGAGAAACAAGATTAATTAAACACTTGGATCAAAATTCAATGTTCATTGAGTTATTAAACATCGTTAATGACTCCATAACTGAAATTGAAGAATTTATACACTTATTCGCATATAGGTTAATCATAAAAGATACCTGATAAAGATGCATATATTTATGGTGGTACGAAAATTAACCGTACTGTGAGGAATATTTTGAATGTTGATGTTTTGTGTATTGTTTACATGTTGTCTGTTGATTTAGGATTGATTCGCTGATTAGTCGTTCTGGTCATACCACCCAAAGATTGATTGGAAATAATTGAGGTTTTCTAATTCCATTTCTCATTTGGCGACCATGGATTTAGGTGTTCTCAAAGTAAAGCGGCAGTTCTTTAACTTGTTCCGGCTTTTCGACATTCGGAAATATATCACTTATTTCTAAAAGTCAATCAACAACTTCAGTGGGATACAATAAAGACAATACTGCAATATTTTTGACAAATATGCCAAAGTTTTGGTCATAAAACTCATTTTCAGTTTTAAGTTCTAATCCATTTACTTTTCGAAGAAGAGCTTATGACAAATGAAAGAAACATCTTAAACAACATTTAAGTTTCTAAAAATTCATTTGAAAGCATTGATAGTAGCCATCTGAAAATCCAACAATATCTTCATTGGTTTACATAATCGCTCGTTTTTGCCAAGTACCAAACAATTGGCGTATAAATTGTGTAAATCCTATTTTCCGGAGCACAAAAATCTTGAACACTAATTATAAAGGTATTGTTATAAAAATTCTTAAAATAACATGAATTTAGAAAATTACTTTTTGAATTTTAAAATATATATTTATTGAATTAAAACAAATATATTTTAAAATATCTATTGTTTGAAAGCAATAACTATTTCAAAACTAATCGAAATTGTTAAAACTACTGAAACTTATTTTTATTAAAGTTATTGAATAAAATATGGCTAAATGTCGTATGGTTAATTGCCAATGGTTAAATGTCGTATGGTTTTACTGGCATGGAACGGCTTTTATAATTGGTATTTATATTGTATTCCTGCAATAAAAATAAAGCACACTAAAAATATATTTACTATTGTATGAAAATTTCGAAACAGAAATTCAAGATTTAAAATAAAATTTTACAAATCTGATCAAAAGAAAAACTACTATTTTTTTTAAAACTAAGGATTGAATGGTTCTTAAAATATTATTTATTGTATTATTTGTTTCATGCCAATGACGTTTTAAATATAAAATTAACCTTGCATTAAAAATGTACCAATAGAACTCCACAAGTGTTCCTCGAAAATTGTTTCATCTCGGATAGCCGAGATTTGAGCTATGTTTTTTAAAGAAAATGGACTAAACTTTGAAAACATTGTAGTACAGGATGCAACCATCATTACAGAGACTAATGCTAATACCCAGACTATTAGCTTTATCGATCTAAATAATCAGATACATTTAGTTTATGAAACGTAAGAGTAAAATATACTTAAATATATTCCACCAATTCGATTTGGGAATAGGATTTTGAAAGATTAAAACTTGAGGATCAGACATAATTGGGAATGTATAATCAACCACTCTGTTCCTCTCTTCATTGTAAGTGAAACTACCGGCAGCGAATGTTGCATTCAGTAAATTAAAACAATAATTATTAATGATTTAAAATTTTTTTAAATTAATAAATACTTTGACTTGAACTTCACCAACACAACCTGTATAAATGCTCTGATTGACAACCTTTGCTCCATAGCGCCCGTCTTCAGGTTGATATATGTCCATCCTATAAGGTTTTTAAATATACGTGAACGAATTAATTTCCTCGTGGAAAATGCTTTAAATAAGAAAGACGTAAACAGTTAGATGTCTTGTTTCATTATTTATCATATTCTCCTCTTTTCGTGTATGGTGTTTGACAAAATTTTTTACTTCCGCTCAATTGTTTTATCGCTACATATATATTTTATTCCATTTTGCTTTATACTTTATCCCTTAAATATTTAATATTCAATTACACTCTTCCATGATCTCAAAATCAAGTAGTATACTCAAACAGATATTTAAGGGGCTTCTGTACCGAATAGATCTTTTTGTGTAATCAGTTTATGTCTCTTGAGCTATCTGATCTTCAGCTTTGTCATCACCGTTTGAGATGTAATCACGGGAACTCAATGTAGTAGATTCTTTAATTTTTTTACTCTCCTGGTGTGGAATATGTGCTTTGTGATCATGTTGTTATCGAGCTCCACCTCAACTGTTAATTTCAATGACGAGAATTCATACATCTCAGCCGATGGTTAATCACATTTTCCATTGATTCTCAAATAAACTCTCATCTGAAAGCTTTTTCCTCTTCACGATGCTTCATAATGATCCTTGAAGCTGTGTTTTGAAATGAATTTACATTTTAACCGTATCATAATGTGTTTTATAAAATGATATTTTTAGCTTAATTTAAAATCTCTGTGACACTTTAATTATGCTTATCAATTGACGTGTATTATCTAAATTAAAATTAAATTTCTTTTTCTTTAACATTATTTTTATCATATATTCATCTTTTGATTATTTAAAAACTTTTTCATATTGATACTCAGTTTGATTCTATAAATATTTCATACAAAAATACCGTCCCTAAATGGTATACTGCTAAAATAAATTATTAACCCTTTCAGACCAGTGTTGTTTTCGCTAAAAAAACATTTTAAGACCGAAAATTTGTCATAATTTTTTACTAAATAACATAAAAATATCGAAAAAGATACATAAAAATTTGACAAGTTTTAGAAATGTGTATTTAAAATAGTACATTTTATTAAACATTACAATAAAGAATATAAAAAAATATAAAATCAAATTAAATGTTATTGTTGATGCAAATACTCTCGGAAATTTGCAAACATATATATTTTTCTGGCATACAAAGTGCTACATCGCATTGTTTAAAGTAGTATGCAGTTTTCAAGTCATTTTTCCTTTCTCAAATATATCAGATTAACATTAATTTGACGAATATTGCAGTTAATGATTCATTGAAAGAAATACATAATCGCCAATCAAAACAACTTCTCAGGGACAGAACGGTTAAATATTGTCGCCGAAAGGCGTTAGTGCTCCTCAATGATATTATTTAAATAAAATATGTTACATAGAATCCATCACGAAAAGATTCAAAAACAAACAATTAATAATGGATCATTAAACAACATTAGAAATAATATTTTCTAGGAAATATTGTCTAATAAACTTTTATATTAATTATAAATTCTATTTACCTGAAGTTTAATTGTTGTGATAAATGTTTCATGATTTTTGACAGAAATCCTGAGGTATTTTCACTATTGAAAGATAAATTTCTATCTGCTTTTGTAAAAAATGGAGGAAACTAAACAAAGGAAAAATAATTTGTTAAAAAAATAATCATCTTACATCAATTGCACATATCTTTAAGGTTTTATTGTGAAAATTATATTTTTTTGTGAAATTATTGTTTAGTTTATATAAATCCTTTTGGTCTGATTCGTAGATTATTTTGTCTTCAGTGAAAGTGACAACTTTTCGCTGCGTTCTGTTAACTGAATTCCATATCTCTATTTTATCATACATTTTATTTATCTGGATTAAAAACCTTTGTTATATTGTATATTAAAATATATAATTATAAAATAAAAGGAAAAAATGTATTTTAATTTTTGAGAATTATTATATAAAAACATTTCAATTGTCTTAAAGACTCAATGGTTATGATTATTGCATCTCTTGACCAAAACGTAATTTTTTGACCAACATATGGTTTTCCTTAAAAGACAATTACAATAATATGTTTTTTTAAAACATCTATTATGTAAAATAAAGTAGAATATTTATTTAATACAAAAAAGATTTAAGACTAACCTGAGAGAAAAGTCTCAAATCACCAATAAAAATTTGTTTAAAAATTATACGTTTATATGAATATTTTTATAGAAACAAATTTAAATTTAGTTGACTGAGTGAAATTTCAATTTTAAGTCATTTATGTGGTGATAGATAATTTCACAATCTTTCTTAAACTTTAACATTTTTATAAAAATAAATTCTAATTACAAAATTAAAATATTAATTGGTGTACCTTCAAATTACATTGTGGAATAATTTATGTTGCTTAATTAACAATGTTTCAACAATTATCCACTCAAAATAATTAAGTAAATTTTCATACAAAACTTTACGTTCTTTATTCTTATCGATATTTTATATCTTCAATTCAATAATTGATTTAAAATTGAGGTGTATCTATTCAATATATAATGAGATATTCCATATTATAATTTTTTTAAATTAATAAATAAAATATAACTTGATTTTGCATACTAAAGGAGGTTTAACATTTTCAAATTGGATATATAAGGAGTAATTAATTTTTGGTTCGCTGATCATAATTTAAATAGTTTTAAAAAAGATTATTTTGAATTAAAATCAAATTGAAAATTTTAAAAATTAATTTGAATTTAAAAAACATTCATTAAAAAACATTAATTAAAAAACATTTTTTATTAAAAAATTTTAGTAATATTTGTAGAACTATATTTTATCATTTGGAATTAATTTAATGATATGATTAAAAGATTAAATATTTAAAATAAAAGATTGAATATAACGTATTTTCAAAATTTATATAATAATAAAATATTAAAAATGGTTTTTTTTAAAAAAAACAACGCAAAATTAAAAATAAAACATATAAGATTTCAGTTGAAAAACAAAATTATAAAAACAGGATTAAAAAAGTTAAAATACAAAAAACATATTTAAACATTAAATATTTTTTTAAAAAAATTTTAATATATGTAAAATCTTTTGATAATTACACTGCTCGACAAAAGTTTTGTTACAAGAGCTATTTTTGCATAAACCCCCTAATTCGATGGTGCTGATCACGAATCTGATGGTCATTTTTAATCATTAGCTCTAGTTTTTTT
>MQRK01228934.1:3382-16983 GCA_001938485.1 Girardia tigrina
TGTACGTGTTAATATATGTAAAATTTTAAATTGTAATAAATGTTATTTTTCTGTTGTATATTCATTTTTTGAACTTTATGTCATTTTGTTCTCAAATAGCTGCCGCACCCTGTATTAGTTTTGTACAACAATCAATTTAATTATTATTGTGAGGAATATTTTAAATTTGATATGTTGAAATTGGTTTGTTGAATTTTGTATGTTGAGTTTAGTATTTGGAAATGTGTTTCTCCCACCCAGATGGAAAATTGATATTTTAGATGTTCACGAAAGATAATTATTCGTATATAATTTGCATTTTAAAGTACAGCATAAGATATTTTATAAAACTTTAAAAATATTAAATCATTTCAAATTTTACTATTAAAAATTAAAAATAAAGTAAATAGCTTTTAACTAAGTTTTGAATTAAATAAATGTCATTTCTTTCCATAAAATCATTTTTTAAATAAAATTAATATGCAGATAAAATTATTACTAAAATTACAAAATTTGAACTTTAGAAATAAAATCAGAAAATAATGAAAAAATTGTTCGAATAATTGTTTATTAAAAAACATTAACTAAAAGTTATCAATTTAGAACGATGTCGAATGACGATAGTTTTGCTGAGAGTTGTCCAAAAGACAATTCTGACTGTATTGAAAATAAAAGTTGCAAAAACCATATTGGTGTTCTTAATAATTATATTGATCACAAAACAAAATAAAATCTGTTAATTATCTTGTTCAACTCTTCCATGAATTATTAAACGTTTCTTCATAAAAAAGGGCTCAAAGAAAACTCATCATAAACTTTTTTAAAAACCATTTTTATAAGTATTTAATAAAAAATGCTTAAAAATTTTGTAAATAATTTTGTTCAAGATTTTTTTTATAAATTTCAAATTATTTATTACAAAATATTATTTTAAATAAAACATAAAAACTAACTTTCCTAAAACTCCTGACAACATTAGATAAAAATAATAATAAATAATATTTATCATAAAAAATAAGGATAATGAGTTTATATTTACAAAACAAATAAACAGATAAATTGCGTTTCGTCTCGGGAAAATGGCGAAGAGAGTTCCTTCGACGATGCAGCGGATTGTGGTCTCGTAAATTCTGAATGTTTTATTCAGTTTTCAGATTGTATTACTCGTAATTTTATAAGTGAAAAGTCAATTATTGAACATTGTTGTTTGCACTGGAGGATGTCGACTGTTGAAGGAAATAATCAAGAAATTCGATATTGCTTGTAAGAAAGGATTTTCTTTACTCACTTTGATAATTTTGTATCCTTTATTTAAATTTCAGTTTATTTGAACTTTATATTTCCGGTAAATTTTGCAATTTTTGCTTTTTATGTAAATTTTTAATACAATAAAAATTAGATTAAAATAATAATTATTGCTTTACAAGTTTGAAAGTTTGTTTTATAAAATATTTTAGTTGAAGTGGAGAATAAAAATCACAATATTATCAATTTCATTAGAGTAATAATTTAAATAAAATTAATTAAATGTCTCTAAAATGTCGGTAGGGCAAATGGAGTTGAGGTTTAGAGATAGAGTTTTTCAAAAGCCATTCTTCATAGGATAGGAAATACACTGTAAGAAGGTTTAATATCCTAGAATCTGGAAATTATTTACTATTAATAATTATAATTATAATAATTATTAATAATAATAATTTTTCTTTGGCAAATTATTTCACTTGATGAAACATATTATACTTTTGGTTTGGTGATATTTAATCCCTGTGACATTTAATACCAAATTATTTAATCTCTCGTTTAGATTATAAAGTTCTAGATAAAAATTTTGTTTGCGAATGTTAAACTGTAAGTTTTTGAACCAAAGGTTTTAATTTCTGATCCATTGGCTGCGAACAATTTTGTATTTGGATGGTAGTGTTTTTGTATAAAATGACTTGCCGGAATAACGGAAACAACTGAACCTGTGTCAACAAGAAAACTAAAACTAGTGTTTTGCTGTTGCACCGTAAATATACTATAAATGCCATCTAGTTTTGGTGCGTTCCTAGATGGCTGTTTATGTTTAAATGGTTGTTTTTGAAATTGCACGGGGGTGTACATTTGAACGCTTTATTTCCGTACTTAGTGTGATAGAAACTAAGTGTATTGTTTTCTGTGTTCACGTTATATTTCTGATTTGTGTTATAATGATTTCTAAATTTTTACTGTGATGGTTTTGTTGGTGGATCATGATAGTACAAATTCTGGTTCGTTTTTAAGGTTTTTATTTCCTCGTTTAAATTTTCGTTTTCATTTAATAAAAGTTCAATTGTTTCGTTGTTTTCCTCTTTGTTATGATATTTTTGGGTTACTGTGTTAATGGAATTGTATTCATTTATATAGATTTGGTCTGCGAGTGTGCCTTGTTCTTCTATTGTTAGATCTTTATTTGCAATTATGATGTTCTTAATGTTGACAGGAAGGATTCGGTGAAAAAAAATCTGGTCAGAGTGGTGTTGGTCTGATTGTTCTCATCTCTTAGCTTATATGTCAGTTCGGCTAGGTACTCGGATGGCTTTCTGTCTCCTAAACTGGTTTCATTATAACATTCTTCAATAATTCAACTCTTCATAGATGATTTTCTTGCTTCGTTGCTCTTTTTCTATTGATATATATCAAATATATATATATATATATATATATATAACCAAAGCTAATTATTTAGTGATTTTGTCAAGGTTCTGATCAAATAAACAATAGATTTTTTAATGTTTGTAGAGAAGGAACGTTAATATAAATATCAATTACAAATTATAATAATAAAATGCTTTCAAAATTTCAAATAGGTTTTGTATAAACAATACAAAATTAGTGTTTAGTTAATTTCTCTTTGGATAAATCTCATGAACAACTTCAAATCCTCATTTAATTTTTTTCAATGTTGGTGTAATTGACCTATCGCTATTCACCATTGCTCTATCATTTACCAAAGGTACAAATTGATGCATTTTTAGCGTCAAAATGAAAATATTAAATGACATAATTAAAAAAGTTTGTTTCAGTTTTAGTATAGGCATTGTGTTTATGAGCTGCTTCTAATTTAATTTAAATTACAGAAAGAGGCTCCAAACGCTCTCTCAGCATTGTCATTCCAGGTAACTGACCTAAAATAGCTCGTCCAAAGGCACTGAATTTGGGAATAAATTGATCTAGTGCTGAATGGAAAGACCTTAGTGCTCCAAATATGGTCACATTTTTAATCACAACATAACTTCTAATGTGATTCTTAAGTCAAAAACAAAACATGTGGGATAGAATATATGTGATCAGAAATAACTCAATTTAGGGGTGGATACTTGATTTTTAATCTTGATTAATCAAATCGAACTGCTCCTCTGATTGGTCAACCAATGAGAGCGAGTTATGAGTTTAAAGTGATCAATTTTTTTCGGAATCCTAAATTGAATGTTTTGATTGAACAAATACTTTGGCGAATTTAGATTGAATATTTTGAAATTTGTCGAACTTTTTTGAGCGAATATTTTTTTGACAATTTAATTTCGATTTTGGTGACGTTTTGAAATTACGTTATTACGACCGATTTTTAATGTCACAATTTTCAAATTATTTACGATTTCGATTTTCACGAATTTCTGAAATTTTGAATCTGATTTATTTGTGATTATCAAAAACAATTTATTAAAAAAAAACAATTTTGATTTTCTCTCGATTATTTTGAATGCCAAAAAGATTTTGAATAGATTTAGTTGCCGTATTTAAATTTATGTTGTAATAGAAATTCTTGAAAAAAAGACTGAGTTACTTCTGCCAAACTTCAGTTACCATATTAAGTCAAATTCTGTCAACTATTTAAGACAGAAATTTTCACATCTTTCGTGGTCTTCAACTTTAAAGTTTCCATGCAAAAAATTAACTTCCCAGTGTCTACGGATGATCTGATTTGTTGTGTTTATTTTAATTTACAATCTCCAAAGGCATTAGTCTACTCTTTTATTTGATGCAGATTTATTCAAAGATAAATTAAATTCAAAATAACTTATAAAAAATCAAAATATACTAGTGAAAACTAAAATATCTAACAAAATCATTTATTTAATTGATTTTTAAAAAAAAATATTTAGACAATAAAAATAATAAATAAATAATTTATTTTTCACTTTCCTAATTACCACCCACATTCTCTAGTCCGTATATCATCCACACGAAAAGATGTATGATTTAATATTTATTTTATTAATTGCCAGATTAAATTTATTTGATTTTAATACAAAATTTCGAGACTCAAAAGCTTAAATAGCTTTATTTTCCATGAAATAATAATCACTATAAAAATAAAACAAAAGTCACAGTTTATAATTCATAATTAATTAAAACATTTATTAGACAGTTGATAATTTATATTATTAATTACGTTTTCTCTTAGATTAATTCTAAATAATAAATTTATATAGATGAAACTGATTAATAAATCTTTAATTAATTTGGTTTCTTTAATTTTCTTTGATTTATAGTTATTTATAGTTTATATATAAATAATTTATAATCATTTTCACACAAATAATTAGTATAAAAGTTTTAAATTTAAGAATTTATTTTAAATCTTAGAAAATATTATTTTTTATAATATTGAGTCTTGTGAACACTAATTGGATATTTTTGAAAAAATATTTTGTTCAAGCTTTTTCAAGAGACTGAATCATGTACATGTTTCGGAATTTCATTTTCCATCAGTAGTAAATATAATGTAATGTGTAGGATAAAATATTTTACCTAATTTTATCAGTAAATATTTCATTTATTAAGGAAAAGTCTTTTATTTTGCTGATTTTGAATATTAATGAATAAGTTGTAGTGTCTTATCAATAATGATTCACAGAACTGTCTCTCATGAAAACCTTTTTGTAGCAATAGAAGAATTTTTAAAATGAAATCAATGGTCAAGAACCAATCGACTAGATTGCGACTCACTAATCCGAGTTTTGAGATGACGATTTGTTTCTCCAATGTACAAGTTTTAACATCGGGGACAATCAAATTTATAGACCAGATTAGCTTGCAATCTATAAATCGTTTCCGATTTATTTGAGAAGACGCTTTAAACTTTGAAAGTAATTGGAACCACTTTGATATTACTAATATTGAGCAAGAATCCAATACCTAACATTAACATTACAGAATCAAAAGTAAATAACTTCCTTTTCTTGACAATCTATCAATCTATCAACAATCTATGCAATCTATCTTACAAATACTCTTCATAAATACTCTTCATAGAATATGATGATTATTTATTTGTGCTGTTTTCTTCTATCTTAACCCGTGTTTGTATACATAATTTGTCCAATTTAACATTAATATTGTGATCTATCTGTTTGTTTGTATACATCTTGTTCCTCAAGCGTCATTTAGCAATTTTTAAATCATGGTATATGATTTTAAAAGGGGAAAACAAATTCCAAACTCTGTGAACTAAGCCTTTTATCATACCATCTCTATATTTTTCTTCTCAATAGCTCTAAGGAGTTGTGTAGAGACCTGTATTTGTTGTCTTTCTGTATAATTCAGATTGTTATTTTTCATTTATCCTGATAGCATAGATTGTTGATAGATTGATAGATTGTCAAGAAAAGGAAGTTATTTACTTTTGATTCTGTAATGTTAATGTTAGGTATTGGATTCTTGCTCACAAGACATTATAACGAACACCAAAATTTATTTCTATAACAATTAGAATTTTTTAAGCAAATATTTTTTGAGGAACTTTTGTATTTTCTTTTTTTACACAACCAATATAAATAGAAATATGTATAAATAAAAATATGATTTGTATGTTTTTTTTTACAAATTAAAAATTTATATTTTCTTTAATAAAAATTATAGTAAATTAAAATTTTGTCACAAAAATTTTATTGCGTCTCTTATTAATTTTTCAATTTTATAGTACATTTAAATTTAACTAATTTTCAATTACATTTCCAAAAAAAATTTAAATCTCATTTTTTATTTAAGTCAATTTAAGGGTTTTCAATTACTTTTAATTCCAATTTTTTAATTTCCAATAAAAAATTTTTCTTTTTTTATTTTTTATTTTATTTTACATTTTTATTTTACTTTGATTTAAAAGTTGCCAAAATTAGTTTAGTTTGCTTTTATTTCGAAAATAAAAATATCAAACTTAAATTACTTTTATTTTATTTCAAATAAATATTTTCATCCAATTTGAAATTACTTTTTTTTATAATAAATCTTTACGTAAATCTTTTAATAACCCTACCGTAAAATTTATTTTATTTCTTACTTAAATTAATTTTTTTATATTAAATTTCTGAAAATCTATTTTAACATATTTATAACAATATTTTATGGAATGTAATTTTTTATCTAATAATTTCATAACATTCAAAAATTTTATTTTATGAACGTTCCCAACATTAGGGATAAGGTTCTATCATTAATTAGTTTCTGAAAGATTTTAGAATTAATATATAATAAAATCCTGAAACTTTATTCCAGTTTTGAAATCAATAACTTATTGAGGTGCTGGCCACCGGTACCCCTTTATTGTGCTGGCGGATTTTGTCTGACGAGGATAATCGCACAGTGCAGTTGATCCACATGTCTGATACCGGTGAGCCCAACTGGCGGGGTCGTGTTGATCTGTATTGCACCATTAGGTCGTGTGCTGCGGTATCGATCTGATGGATGAGGTTGAATTGCTGTCATGGTGGACCGAGTGAGACGAAATATAATTGGAATTGTACGACGATTTGTATTTCAAGTCCGAATTCATTTCATCGATTAAATTGACAAGTCAGTCATATGATTTTTTTATTCAAATTTTTTACATTTTCAAATTGTCTTATTTAAACAATTACTATTTTTTAGCGTTGAAATTTTTTCAGATTGTTTTTTTCTTCATTGATTAACTGCATCACCACACTTATTTTATTTAAATAAATATTATTAATATTTTATATTATTAAAAAAATATAATTATATTTTGATGTCTGGTTAGTAAAACATGTGTTTTTAAAATGAAATTTCTAATTAATTTCCACTTTTGTTTTAATGGTCAAAATTGAAAAGTCATTAAAATTATCTCAAGATTAATTTCATGAGTAATTAATTTTTTTGTGAATAAAACCAACATTTATTTTTTTTCGGTTTTTTTTCCATTCTCTCTTTTTTTTGCAAAAACAAAAGCAATTAAGATACTTTTTTTAATAAAATAAAAAAACTGTTTAAATTGAAAATTTTAATTTAAAGCAAACCGAAAAAGTATATTGTTTACAAAATCTCAATTGTTGATAGTTGATGTTTTCCTTTAAATTTTTTTCCAATTTTTCCCTTTCTCTTTCATTGGGTAATTAAGTAATGTTTAATTCCAACTGTCGTTACCTTGCTTCGATGTTGACATTTAGGAAATGAGATAACTAATGTTCGTTTTGAGAAAATGTTTTATTTTGCCATTGAAAAAAATAAAATATTTTTATTAATGTTACTAATTTTTTGTGAAAAAAATAAATTGCGATTAGCGCGCTTTTGCATATTAAATATGGGGGGGCGGATTTGGGTGCGCTTTGTTTCAAGGAGATGCGAGGGCATCGACATTTCGTTACGTGACTAAAAATTGGTTTTTATTACAATCAGAAAATTTTATTAAAGATAATAAAATTCTATGATTACTTGTCACATTAACACAAATTAAGGTCTTATTTACAAAAATTTGAAAATATTTTGAAATTTATTCTTCTACAAAATATAATTTATTAATTGTATTATTATTTTGTTCTTGTTTTTAATACTTTAAAGTTTAAACAAATATTAAAAACTAAACGCCATTTTTCAAAATTTATAGTAATTAATTTTGTCGGATTACCCGCCATCTTCAGCTAAATTAATATTAGTTTTTACGGCTTACACATTGAGAATGGTGATTGTGCAATCATTTATGTAACAAATGCATATAACATAATATATTGCATAATCACCATTCTCATATTTCAGCTACAAAAACTAATGTTAATTTTGTCTGGAGATGGCGAGTCATCCGCCGAATTTAATTACAATAAATTTTGAAAAATACCATTAATTTTTTAATCAAGAATATAAGCTGCAATTGTTTTTTTGACATTCCTTATTGAATAAATATATTTATTCTTTTACCACTATTAAATCTTTTCAGCATTTATAAACGCATATTTCCATAATAATAACATTGAATTAAATAATTTTTTAATACGTGTGAATTTCATAACATTTTCTGAAAGTTCGATTTTCTAGTGTTTAATAAAGATAATTGGGAGTTTTAAAAGTTTTAATTATAAATGATGATTTACAGTAAAAGTAAAATTTTATGACAGTTTTTTTTCTGAAATTGTGAAAATTTGTCGTCCATTTTAATTATAATGATTTTAAGCCACTATTCTTAGATTGAAAAACATTGTTCACGCTTAGAGAGGATGGGTTACATTGTTTTGTTAAGGTTTTTTACAGGGGTGTCTAAAAGCCTCTTATATTATAACTTAAATTTTTACAAATTTATTGAAAATGGAAAAAATCAATTTCAAAAGATGTATTTTTACCACGTTTTTCTTAACTTGCTTTGGGTTCTGTCTGTCTGTCTGTTTGTTTGTGATGTTTCACTTTTCACACGCTTTTTTAGACCACTTCCACTCATCCGATCGTTCTGAAATTTTTTATGTAGGCTTCTTCTGCCTGACATTTTGAGATTTTAGCATCTCTGCATCTCAAAAATGCTCTAATAAATTCAAATTAATTAATTTTAATTTTACATGGAATAATAATATATAAAAAAATTTTAAAAACCACGTTTTTTAAGACTAAAAAATAAGAAAATAATAATAAATAAAAAAGTTTTAAAAACCACGTTTTCATATGGACTAAAAAGAGGAAAATAATTTCAAATATGCACAACTAAAATTAAATGGAATGTTGTATGACTAAAAAACGTGGGGCGCTAATATCAATTGTCTAACTTTCAATACATGATAATATTGTTAACCGGAAAATAAGTCAGAACAATAAAAGGACCTAATTGCTGTTTGATGCAGCAATTCACATACTACCTAATGAAATTCAAAAAATTCCTCCCCAAAAAACTTTCATGAAAAAAATAGATTTCCAATAAGTTTACAAAACTAAATCTGTCAATAAAAGAATAAAAAAAATGAATAAAGTTTCAAATCAGGTAAAATTATGAAGTTAAATTGCGCCCCACGTTTTTTAGTCATACAACATTCCATTTATTTTTAGTTGTGCATATTTGAAATTATTTTCCTCTTTTTAGTCCATATGAAAACGGAGTTTTTAAAACTTTTTTATTTATTATTATTACAATTTTTATATCCTAATGCTTTCTGTGAAGATCGTATATAAACTGGAAGCAACGGGGACAATGTTAGTCTAACTCTTATCTCGTATATTTTGTGTATTAAAATCAATTTAGATTAGAAAACTGAAAAATACTAAAACATTTTTTATTATTAAATTTCGTACAGCTTCATAAATAATGAGTAAAAAAATATTTTTAAAAGTTTAATTTTATTTTATTGACAGTGCGAGTAAGAATAGTTACGTTATAAATTTTGTTTTTTACTAACAGAAATAACTAAGATTAATTACGTAATACTTGTGTGTGATTGCTGATGAAATTGATTGTGTAAGTCAGTTGTGATGATACAATAATATGTGTTACTTGTCTGGCGTTGAATGTATGCTGAATGTACGTTGAATGTATGTTGATAGTATGTGTGTGTTTGAGAGTGTAAACTAATGAGAAGGCTTTGAAAATGTGAGTCATTATAACATCACTATTTTCCCCATTAAATAGTCGAGATTATTGATATTGTGTTATAATTAATAAATCTTAGAATCGGAATTAGTCATCTTATTTTAAATGGATAACAGACAGAAAGAAGAAAACGAACATAAAATAACATATCACAAACTGACGAATAACTTAGTATAATAAACGTTTCAATTATTAAATCGTTTAGATCTCAGAACTCATGAAGGCTTTTATCATCTCTGTGAGAGGTAATTGTAACATCAATTTCAGAAATAATTTTAACTCAATTTTTTAATAAATAATCAATTCGCCAATCTCTATTTTCAAATAATTTTTCATTTATTAAATAATTTCAATCAAATCAAAGTTATATTTAATTTTAAAATTTTAATAGAAATATTTATGACAATTATTATTGTACGTATATTTAATTTTTAATGAAAATATTTAATTTTTAAAATTGTTGTTTATTTTAATACTTTTTTTAAAAATTTTTTTCTCACATGAAATATTACATGTTGTTTTTAATTTTACGTTTTTAAAAAAAATATTTCTATATTTAAAATTTTTCAAAATACATTATATTTAATATTCAGTCTTTTATGCTTTAAATATTTAATTTTTTTAAACATATCCTCAATTTAATTTAAAATTTGAAAAATAAATTTTTACAAATGTTAATAAATTGTTTTTATAAAATTCAAATTTTGACTAAAATTATTAATTTTAAACTTACTTGATTAAATCAGTTGTGATCAACTTAATTTTCTACTAAAAAATTAATTTAATTCAAATGAATTGATTAAGAATATTTTCAAATTCAAATTTAAAATATTTAAGTATCATTCTAATTAGTTTTTAAAATTTTGGATTTCATTTCATTTCCACATAATTTTTTAAACTATTAAATTTTGATCCCCGAAATAAAAATTAACTAAGTCCTCATAATCTCAATCTTCATAACGTCATAAGACATAAATTTTTAAGACCTTTTTGACTGAAAAATATTTTAGTTTTTATAATATTAGTTTATTTTATTAAGAAATCAGAATATCAGAAAATCACTGATTAATTGTTGCGGACCTTAAAGATCCTAAGTGACTTCTCGGTATTATTTGGTAAATTAGAATTTTTCGCTCAATCGGGCGTGCTTTATTGACCGGAAGTAAAATCTCCTCAAATTTTCTGTTTTGAAGACAAAAATAAAATCTTTACGGCTTTTCCTAATAAAAATAGAAAAAAATGAAAAATATAATAAAATAGAAAATGTAATAAAATTTTGGTATCGTAGCAATTATTTTTTGAAGATAAACAACTATGATTTTGCTTTTTTAAAAATAAAAAATTTTAATTATTCATGTGTTTTGAGCACATTAGACTTTCCGTAAGTAGACAGAGTCGAAATATCATGATTTACTGAACTTTTGACCTTTTCCTTCCATTTAATTTACGAAACATTCAAATTTTAATTAATAAAGCAATTTATAGACGAAAGTTTCCTCAGAGCTTTTACTAATTATTTCAATTCAGAAATTTATCAATGAGTTTTTCATTATGTCGAGAAGAGATAAATTGTTACAAATATTCGAAAGTATTTACTGAAGCCTTTCAAATTTAAATGGGTGTTGTGTCAGGGATAGGAGTCGGCACGTTTAATAAAAACGGTGAACGTTTAAATTATTTCCGTTTAAAGAATTAACCGTTTAACCATTTGTTTAACCGAAAATTCTAAAGACGAAAGGAGTACTTTTGATGTATGAACAGAAACTATATAGCTTAAGGAAACTTCAACGGCTTTCACTAAATTAGTTTTTTCTAGAATTAATATATATTTGGTTTATAAATAATTATATATAATATATGTATTGTTTACTCGATACAATCGCTGAATGTCATCTGCACAAACAATCTATTGGTGATTTGTATGTTTTTATTAGATGTAAATATTTGAGTTATTTACGTTCACTAATATTATTCAATAAAATTACACTGATTTGATCTGAATTGAATTAATTTGAAGGCTGCGTTAATTGCTCTTAGCTCGAACCCAGCTCAATAATTGATGAATTAACGTTTTTATACATGTAAAAATAACATTATTTAAATTTCTTTGTATTATAAGAAATCAATAAAATACATATTTTTTGAAATCTTTAATGTGTTATGTGAAGGACGGGCTCATTCTTTAAATTTTTGAATAATTAATTTTTGTAAATAATCTCTATTAGATAAAAATAATTTAAATATTGCTAATATTTTTGTAATTCTGAAATTTAAAATACAAAATATTAGTCTTATTTTAGAAATACAATTTTCAAATTTGAAATACAGAATATTATTTTATTTCAGAATTACAAAAATATTAGCAATATTTAAATTATTATTATCTAAGAGATTATTTACAAAAATTAATTATTCAAAAATTTAAAGAATGAGCCCGTCCTTCACATGTTAAAAATTATTTTTTTGCATCCTCCAATAAAAATTTCTGGTTGCGTCGTAGTATATACCCCGATTCAATTTTTTGCAATTGATAAATTATCTAATTGCATCACGCTATATATGGAATATTATATGTCATTCAATAGCTAATTTAAATGTCTATTAGACGTTATATTCACCCTTTTCTTTACTTACATATTTTTCTTTGAAAAATTTTTATTATAAAATTGGGACATTAAAAACGGTTCATTATTTTTGCACTATACTTCAAGGATCTCAACTTAATAATAAATGACATTTATTATTATAAAATACACTTATTTTATATGTTCACCATTTGAGCACAATATGTCACACATATTTTCGTAAAATCTTGCATATAACCTTTGAAAAAGATCTGGTCCGTTTGTGGTCAACTTTTCTCCCTCACTTTCGATTTTGGACCAAAGAGACTGTTTATCCTTAAACTGAGTATTTTCATACACTCTGTTCTTTAATATGGACCAAATTTTCTCAATTGGACTGATATCTGGACTATGAGCTGGCCATTTTAAAATTTCAACGCCTTCCTCCTCAATGGTACCGATCGTATATTTACTTGTGTGACACGGGGCGTTGTCTTGTTGAAATATAAATGACTCCATTGATGATTTTAAGACAGGGAAAATATCATCTCTGAGAAGATCACAATATTTCTCGCTGTTTAAGTTTCCTTCGATTATGCGCAGTAGTAATTGACCTGTATAAGTCATAGCACCCCATACCATTATGGATCCTCCTTTGTTAGGTCTCCTATTGACAATAGGTCGTGAGTTTTTTGACCAAATATGATAATTATCATTACCGTCCAAAGAAAAACGAGATTCATCAGTAAATACTACTTTATGAAAATCAATGCGCTGTGTTATGTAGCTTCTAACCATTTTCACGCGCTGTTTTTTTTAGCATCACTTAAAATTATGGAACATACACTAGGAACATATTTATAACCTATTGAGATTAAGTTTCGTCTCAGTACTTTTAGAGAAAGGTGTAATAATTATATTAGCTATTTTAGTGCAATATGTGCGCTCATTTTTCATTTTGAATGCATTAACAGCCCTTCTAACAACTTCTTTTGATTTCCTAGCGTTCTTTGAACGTTTAACAGAAGGTTTGGGTTCTACTCCTTGCCTTTGAATGCCATATACGGTCCTTAAACTTACATTATATGCCTTAGCAATGTCGACTTTGGTCATGTTTTCCCTTAATTTTTCATAAATTAAATTTCGTAATTCAGATGATAAAGTCATCTAAAGATTTGTAAAAAATGAAATTACTAATATAGTTTTAAAATTAAAAACAACAGCTTACTTTTATTACTAAT
>MQRK01228937.1:8395-19220 GCA_001938485.1 Girardia tigrina
AAAACCCTTTGTCCGGGATTGGTCAATCGAAAAAGTCTAATCCTTCTTCATGATAACGCTAGACCTCATATTTCAAAAGTGACTCTTCAAAAGCTTAATGAGTTGGGCTATGAAACCCTTCTTCATCCACCATATTCATCAGACCTCTCGCCAACGGACTTCTACTTTTTCAGGCATTTGTACAATTTCCTACGTGAAAAGATTTTCAAAAACCAAATTGATGCTCAAAATGCCTTCCAAGAATTCGGCGCTTCGAGAACCGATGCATTTTATGCTGATGGAATAAAACAACTTGTTTCTCGCTGGCAAAAATGTATTGATGCCAACGGTTCATACTTTGATTAATAAACTTTTGTTTCTGTGAATTTGCACGTCTTTGAAGTTTGTGTCCCAAAACCGCCATTATTTTTCGACCAACCTAATATATTAAAGTATTTTTTAACATTCAACATTGGATATGTTTCAATCACAATCTTTAATCATCATCAGCAATTTCATTTGTGTTGAAAATTATTTTAATTATTTTTTATTTTAATAATTTATCATTTTTTTAATTTCTACAAGTTCACGCGATGGGCTTGACATTCTTAGAAAACGTTTGAATTATAATATGTATCCCAATAAAAAAATATAAAAAATATTAAATTGATGTTGAATAGAATCCACTCAAACAATACTAAGAAGGAGGATGAAGGAGAAAGCTTTCAAATTATAAAAATTCTATATTCAAAATTTTACAGAAGATTTAAGAATAACATTTATAAAAATATTGATAATGTTAAAATAGCGTCCGTCCCATCCAAAGTAAAAAAAATACCTTACCATGAAATTCAAAACTGACTGTTGAGAATTTTTCTTCTTTGGATATTCCCACTTTTTGTAAAAATTCCAGAGAATAATAATAAATATTTATTCAAAATAAACTATTACAACTTAACTGTTAAATCCATCAATTAACAAAATCAATTTAATTTTATTATAGGAATTATATTATAATAAAATAGTAGGTCACTACACTGACAATTAAGTGAAAGCTAATCTTGTGTATAAATTAAATTGTCATGGGTCTAAAAGCTAGTACATTGGTAAGACAAATCGTCTTCTCAAAACACAGATTATTGAACTCTCATTCTAGTAGATCAAGTAAGGTTATTGGTCAGTGCAGATGTTGCAAAACTAGAACTTCATCAACATAAAAAGATTAATTTCATATTCTTTAGAAGAATTTTGATTAAAATTATAAATGGTTGATTGTGAATTATTGCTAATAAAATAATATAACCCATTGGTCAACATCCAAAATGGGAAAAGTAATGCAGCCCTAATATTAAATGTATTTAGGTAAAATAAATAAAATTAGTGTTATTAAATAAAATAAATCACAACCAATAACATTTAACTTTAATATTATTTTTCTTTAAATATTTTTTTCTATATTATAAAAATTAAAAACTTATTTAAATAAAAAAAAATAAAAATAAATTACAAAATAAAAAAAGTTGCTGAAGATGATCAAAGATTGTGATCCAAGCATGTCCAACGTTGATTTTTTAAAAAAATATTTTAACAAAAATTTAAAATGTTTTCAAAAAACTAAATAAGAATATTTATAAATGTTTATATATTTTTTCCATAAAATATTTGTTATAAAATATATTTTATTAAATAAAAAAATTATTTCAAAAAATGACTTATTTTCAAACTTCTCATTTAAAGGAATTATAAAAAAATATCCTAAATTATTATAAAGAAATAAATAATATATAAAATCTCAAATAAAGAACGATTTTATTTCAATCCATTACATTTTCTGTTTTGTTACAATACGTCATAAATCATTAACTTCTCAATGTTGATTTATTATATATTTCTTTTTTTTCAAAAAAGAATAAAATTCAAACAAAATCATTGTATTAATAAACGAAGGATGAAGAAAACATTGTTTGTTTAAATAACCAATTAAAATTATTTTCATTAAAACAATATTATCGATTAAAATAAAATTATAATAAATTAGAAAGAATTTAAATTGTTTTTATGTTTTCATATTTTTTTCTTTCAATAATTTTTAAACAATTTAATTTTTTTAAATTATGTTTATTTTAATTATTTTATTATAATGGTGACTGCTTGAAAAGTGTTATTTTTTGACAAAGTCAAATTTGTTTCGTTTAATTTTTCTTCTTTTACGTCTTAAATTATAAATATACCCTATTATAATTAACAATAACGTCATTATGATGAGAAACTGTTATCCTCTCGAGATATAATCAAAGAGTCTATTAAGTCGATAGTCTCATTATTTGTTTGGATGATTTTGTGATGTATTTAAAGTAACGTACTAAATATTAACGATAACAATTTAAAAGTAATTCTTTCCCATACTATACTCACTAAAATTTTCGGGATTCTTTGATATTTTCATTAGCTATGTCATTTATTGAGATATAATTGAGCAATTTTCAATTAAGTTGTGGAAAATTATTTTAAATTATTAATATTTTTCATAACTAATATTTTAAATTTCAATAGTTAATTTGTCATTAAAAATATTTTGTTTTACTTTATAAATAATTAAATTGTTTCATTTTATTTAAAACAGAAAAATAAATTAGCATTTAAAACTAAAATTTATTTAATATGAAAAAATATCAATTTTATTATGAAAAAATATCGATCTAATACGAAAATTATGTTTTTAATACGAAAAATATCGATTTAATATGAAACATTATTGATTAATTATGAAAAAATCAATTTAATGTGAGAAAATATCAATTTATCATTAAAATTTATCAATTTAATATGAAAAAATAAATTAAAAAAATCAAAAAATTAATATAAAAAATCTTAATTTATTATGCAACATAGATTACAAATGTAAAATTTTAATTCATAGTTATTTAAACTTCTTCCTTGGTGGCAAGCTGAATTACAAATGTTTGTATTTTAAAAGTATTTTTCATCTTAAATTGATTTTTTTCATATTAAAAACATAATTTTTATATTTATATTTTATATATTTTAGACAAGATAGAGAATGAAGAAATGACAGTTGTGAATAATTTTTCATATTAAATTGATTTTTTTCATATTTAATAATAATATAAATTTCATAATTGAATTAAAAATATTTTTAAAAAAAATTGCCGAGTTCGTGAATTCTGCAAAATGGTTGCCGAATACACGAATTCGGCATAACATATATATATATATAAATCAAAATTTACAGCCCCCATTAAAATATGCCGGAGAAAATACTGTAAAATATTTTTATGCGGTTTTTTTTATTTTTTATGCGGTTTTGAAATAGTGCGGTTTTAAAAATAATATTATAAAATAAGAAGCTTGGATGGCTAAGATTGGATGGCCAACAAGAAAACGTAAATAAATACTGCGATTTTCACAGAATGATTTTAATCGATATTTTATTCCAGATTTTATTATAGAAGTTAAGAAATATTTGCAAGATAAAAGTCTCGAGTTCAAATTAATTTTGCTTATCGATAATGCCCCAGGTCATTCGCATATTGAATATCCCAATGTCGCGATAGTCTTCTTCCACCAAATACAACCAGCATTTGTCAACCATTGGATCAGGGAATCATCTACAATTTTAAAAAAACATTATGTAAAGTAGAAATTTCAGCATATTTTAGACAAGATAAAGAATGAAGAAATAACAGTTGTGGATGTCGGGAAAAAATTTTCGATTTTGGATTGCAGAAAAAAATTGGATTGCATTGGCAGTTAAAGCTATAAAACGACAAAATTTAAATGCTTGCTAGAAAAAATTTGGCCACAATGCAGTAAAGGGAAAAGCGTACCAAAAGAAGTATCAACTGCGCAAATTACATCTTTTTTACTATTGTAATTAGTACCCATTTTATATGTTTTATTGCATTATATCATGTTTATGCGGTTCTTAGAAATTTGGAACCTATATATGGTTTTCATACGGAATTAGTACCCTTTTTAAGCGGTGTTTTATTATGTTCTTGAGGAACGTTTCTACTGCATAAAAAAGAATCTACTGTACATACAAATATATTTTTTTTAATTAAATTTGTTTTTCATGTAGTTTGTATTAAATATATTTCAAATCTTATTTAATTTTTTGAAACATCTATAAGGAGAGAAAGGAACAAATATGGTGCTAGCCTTCTCAATCCAAATGTTTAAACAGTGATACTCTATTTCTGCAGGGAGAGTCATCGTCATATGCCTCCTTCATATGGGATAAAATGTTCATTTTTGAAAATAGCATAATACCAGAGACTTTATAACGATTCGATATTCTACTCATCAATTGTAACTTGTACCAAATTTCAAAATCTCGCAAATGTGAATTTAAATTATAATGAAAACGAAATTCATTCATTTTAAAATATATTTAGAGATAATATATTTCGACAGATCAACCGTCATCTTCAGGTCACTAATTAATAATCAATTCACCTGTATACAGATTTTCGATATCTTACTACCTTCGCCCTCTGCCTAGGCTATAATACTAAAATAATGATTATTGTTTCGGTCGGTAATACATCGAGACGATAAAAGCATAATCAAAAGAAAACACAGCAATTAATACATATATTTATCAAGTCCAGCACAACAATTACATGTATGTCTTCTGTCGTATAGCATGATCGAGTCCAGTGTCGATGTGATTGGCAGAGCAGCACTGAAAAATAAATAAATAAAGTAAATTCCTAGAAGTCGCGTCAAGACTCACCCGATGGATAAAATCAAACAAACGAACCTCTCCGGAAATCCCCTGTCATCAGCTGTCCATAATTGCAACCCAGCTTGGAATCGAATCGTCTGGTAAAAATATATAAAAAACTGAAATACAACGAAAAGTTAATCAAAATATAGAAAATTAATTAAAATTGCCATGAGTCAACCCAGAGTTTTAGAAATTTAGTCACACGATTATTCATTATGAATAATCGGTGACACGGCCCACGTCACACGATCCAATACACCAGCAGTTGAGCGGTACTAACCAATGATATCAACAGAAAGTAGTGGAGCACTAATCACGATATGACGAGTAAGACACACGCACATCCTGGAACGACATCCAGAACAAACATTGCTATAAATGTAGCAACCCATCCAGAACAAACCAGAATATCTTTTCAAAAACAACATGTTTAGAACAATTTTGAATAAATTTGAGAAGCAATTTAAGAATCAATTTGAGAAGCAATTTGAGAAGCAATTTGAGAATCAATTTGGGAAGCAATTTGAACGACGATATTTGAGGAAGTAGATACTGACAGAGCAATAGATACTGACTTCCGCCGGATATTATTTGAACAATTTGAAGGCATCGAATTAAAACTCCAAACCAGGCACTACTAGTTAGATGTCAGGCGAAAAAGATGCGTCAGACTACCTTATAAAAACACATAAAATTAAATGAGAGATGTAGCGGGTTGTGGTTGACCCTTAATAACTACTGGGGGCTCGTGAGCGTTCAAGAATGTTACTACTCAAAAGGATCGTGACATTATGCAATCGATTACATGAAATCATGTTAATCATAAATTCTTAATAATCTGGTTGAGTTTGCCGATTGGACATTGATTTTAGGGCAATGTGACGTAATTAGCAATGCTTCGCACGACACTCTCTCCCAATAACTGTCAAAACGCTTACACATAATTTTGAAATTATCAATATTAACATCACATTTACATTTTTGCCTATGTTCTGTAATGTACTCTTACTTTCTTTTCGACCATGTTCATGAATTCGTTTACAGAGATGACGGACAGTCTCTCCAATGTATGTGGCATCGCACCCATTGCATTTATATTCATAAACAATATCAGAACAAAGTGTTAAAGGTGTAATAGATTTATTACTGAACATATTTTGAATTTTATGAGATCGTGATATAATTTTGTAAATTTAATTCATTGTTAGTTGCTTTTAACAATTCATTTTTAATGTTTTTAAATCCTTCTGAATAAGGTACAATTAAGCAATATTTAGATATGTTATTTATATCTAATGATACGTCAATTTCTTTCTTAGATCCATCAGGAGAAGCTAAATTCAGATTTTTTGAAATATCTTTCAAAAGTATTTTATCCACTGTTTTCTTTATTAATTTTTCTAGAAAAGATTTAGAATAACCATTCTGATTTAGCAAGAAACTTAGTTTATTAACACTTTCTACAGATTTAACAAAAGTAGAAGACAACGACCAGGAGCGATAAATTAAACCTTTAATCATGTTTCTTCTTTACTTCAGTTCACAAAAACTGTCCGGTGAAGTATATAAACCTGTATCAGTTTGCTTCCTATAAATTCCAGTCTCGTAACAAAGAGATTTTCTTTCAACCAAAAGATCCAGAAAAGGTAAAACTCCATTATTTTCATTTTCAACTGTAAAAGTAACATTTGGATGTAACGAATTCATAAAATTTAAAAATGGAAGTACATAAGCCTGATTTTTAAAAACTAGAAATATATCATCAACATATCTTTTATATACTAAAGGTTGATTTCCATCAAACAATTCAATTTTATTTTCAATCTTTGAAAGAAAAACAGAAGCTAAAGTTGGTGTTAACGGTGAACCCATGGTAACCCCATCAGTTTGCTTATACCACTCATTATTAAAAAGAAAATGAACCTTGGATGTTACAAAACTTAATAACTCACGAAACCCAACCTCGTCGACAACATGATGTTCTGTGTGATTATTTTTCCAAAGATCACAACACAAATTTAAAGTTTCAACCAAAGGAACGTTTGTAAGTTCATTCTGTTCTTTATAATTAGAAATGAAATCAGCAAATTCAAAACTAACACGACACAAAAATTCAGATGATAATAAAGGTTTTAATTTTAAATCTAGATATTTCGTTACCAAATATTAAGACGTTCTAATCATCGATAAAACGGGTCTTAAAGACATTTCATTTTTATGTACCTTTGGAAGTCCATATAATTTAGCTGGTTGAGAACCAATTGGATGCAAACCTTTAACAAGATTATCACAAATATGACCCTGTCTATTAAGATTTGATAATAAAGAAGTAAGAAATTCATCATCTTTTATCGGAGGAAGTTTACCATTTTTACGAAATTTATTAATTTTCATAAATTGGGGCCCTTTGAGAACATCAATCATTTTATTGACATAATCCTCCATATTTAAAACGACTAGACATTTCCCTTTATCAAATTTACATACATTAATATTTTTCTTAGATAAATTTTTTAAAATCTTTGTTATTTTGCTTAATATTTTTATTCACATAATCTGAAGTATTTTTATTCAAAACATGCTTAAAATATCCAAAATCAAAACTATGAAAATAAATAAAGTATTAGATAAATAACAGCCATACATTGCTTCAATCTTTGATTGAAATTTTAATTTATCAAATTTTGATTTTATTGAATGTTTAGGTCCATATTTTAATATATCGATCTCATCCTTAGATAAGTTTACATTACTCAAATTAATAATAGTATTTTTAACGTCAAATTTAAAAACTCTAAATAATTTTCTTAAATTATTTAATTTCTTATTCTGTGTAGCAAATTTACTTTTATTTAAATTAATAGAATTATTGAAAGACATAATAACACATAGACAAAAATCACCACCTGCATCATATAACGCGAGTCGAATTATTAATCAAAAAATATAAGAAAACTAAAACATTAAATGCAATAATTTTATTAAAATCATTTGAAACTAGAAATATTAAATGAAAAATGATATTTAAACAATTTTCTGATTTTAAAAGAAACTCTTCGAAAGTTCATCAGTCAATAAATCAATTTCATTTAACAAAATAATATTACAAATTAAAGTTCTTAAAATTATTATAACTATATCATCATTCTTTTAATTAGTTCAATAACTTAATAATTGTCCAAAATATTGATTAACTAACGGTTCATACAGAAAATATAAAATTAAACCATTTCCGTTTTACATAAAAAGTATTTTTGAAGTGGAAGTAACTATTTGATGACAAAATTGAATTAAAAACGAGAGAGAAATAAACACAAATATTCGATTTCTGACGTTTTAAAAGTTAATAAATATATTTGTAAGAATATAATAAAAAAATATTATTATCCATATTGTTTTCATTGTAACAAATACCTTGACTTTTACTTTTAGATTCATTATTATAATTATTACCAAGTTTTTATCATTTCACTGTTATCTTTTTGTTTGTTCAGGTTGAAGTTTTCAATTGTCTGTTGAAACAATGTTATTTTTGCTTAAAACTTAAAGGGTTTTAATTTGCCTTTTAATTTTGATTGTTGATTAAGAATAATTTGAGACGTTACTTGTATAATGAATAATTGCTCAATTCACTAGACTTCCTTCACAATTTATTAGCTAAAATTTCTTGAAATATACTTGTAGAATCATCGAACGATTTAAATCCCGTACATATTCTGTGATTGGTGTAAGTTATTAAATTTTTTTTCTCTTCAGTAAATAATTAGACATTAATAAATTTATATTGAATCAATTTTTTAAGAAAATCAAATGAATAATTAAAATCAAGACATTGACAAACAAAACATTTTATGCAGTTCATAAATAAAACACATTTAAAAGGACATTTTCTTCTAAGTATGATTGAAATCTTCCATTGAAATTATCTTCAGGTTAATGAAAACCATCGAAACCTATTCGCTAATAAATCTTCAAATATCAATGTTCTGACACTGTACAGGTTGCCCCAGAGACTTACCGATGGTAGCAGAGTCGTGTTATTCGTGATACTGGCCCATTTTGTATTTATCAATAATTTTTTTTATAACAATGTTTCTCTAAAACAAAAATGTATTTCATTTAAATTCTTCCACAAATAAAATTCATATTTTAATTTTTTTACTTGAAATGTTGCTGGGGTAGCTGCAATTCCGAATGGCATTCTTTTAAAACAATATTGGCCGTTCTTTGTCGAAAATGCAGTTTTTAATTTTGAATCGTTCTCCAATTCAACTTGATGATATGCACTCCCCAAATCGATTGTCCTGAAGTATTTCGCTCCATTTAATGTATTTAGCATTTCTTCTACATTTGGCATTGGAAATGCTGGTCTGATTGTGACTTTATTTCATTGTCGAAAATCAACACATACTCTGATATCCTGTTTGTCTTTTTTCCATACGCATACTTGCGGAAAATTCCACGGCAAACTGCATTTTTCAATGATATCATTTTCCTCGTAATTTTTGATAATATCATCTAGTTTTTCCTCAAAGTGTTTTGGTTGTCGGTATGGTTTTACCAATATTGGTTCTCCTTGCGTTTCAATTTTATGCTTAGTTAGTGTGGTCTTCCCTATATCCCATTTGTTCGTCATAAATATCGTTTTATAATCTATTAGTAATTTCATTAATGGTTCATCTATCTTATATGCGTATATTTCCCTTATTCTTTTAAGTCTGTCTCCATCAGTTAAAGTATCGCGTATTACCAGCACTCCTTCGTTGTATCCTGTTTCTTTCTTTAGATTTATGCTGAATTTATTTAAAAAATACATTCCTGCAATCATTTCGGGCTCTAAATCTTTTACTACAAAAAGTCCACTGTTTTCTGTATTCTTTCAATCTTAATCTTTAGTTGTACTATTCTGTAATTTACTCGTTCCGAATCGTTAGCACAGTGTATACGTCTTTTTGTCTCCTTTATTTTGATATTTTCCATATTTTTGCGTATATCTATTTTAATTACATTGACTCGTGCTCCCGTATCCAATAGACATCATACTTTATTATTCTTTATTTGAAATTCTATACTAGGTCTCCCTTTCAGTTCTTCGTATTCTATTTTAAACTTTGATACTTTCATTATCTCTGTGCTTCCTTCTTCATCTTTTTCTGTGATCAAACTGTCACATTTCTCATGGTGTATTTTGTTTTCATCATCTAATATACACAATTCCTGAGGAATATTTTCAACAGCATCCCATACACAACATACGTAATCATACAAACAATCATTCATATAGTCAAACACACGCATACATTCGTTTCTTAGTGAAGTGCACTGATCACTTCTCCTTGTGACCGTGCCTCCTCGTTTCCCTGTTCGTCTCTGAAATTTTTCTTGTTTGTAATATTTTTTCTTCTTGTTAGACTTCCTCTTTTATTCGATCTTTCCGACATTCTTTCCCACTCGTCATCGGAGTATTCTAATTCTGCTACTTGGTCTCTTCTATTCTTATATCCCATCCGACCTCTGTACTGTGTGTTTGCGTATTCTTTTCGTTCATTTCTTCTGATCCTTGTATCTTCAATTCCAGATTGTTCGCGTTCTCTAAATCTGTTTGGATTCTCATAACATTGTGCTCTTACATGCCATTTCTTATTACAATGGTTATATTTAACATTTGGACATTCCCGTCTCACATGTCCTTCTTCATGGCAGGCCCGACATATGATCCTTCTCGCATGATCCTCCACAAATGTTTAAAATTTAAACTTTAAACGTTTAAACTTTAAATATTTAAAATTAAAATTATATTAAATAGAAGTGTTTTGGTTTTTTCCTTCCATGCTTTATAATAAATTTATTATGTTATTAGTAACTATTTAATAGCAAAATGGAGTTATTAATTTTTTTGTACGAAATTTTCCACTTTATAAAAGATTACCAAAAATTCTGTTGACAAATTATAGTTCTGTCCGCATAGAGAAAGGATTAAAAAGTTTTTTTGATAGAATAGTTTTCTGTCTTTTTGTTTTGATTCTTGAGTTTGTTTTACTAAGTGGTGTAAAAGTACATATATAAATATAATATATATATATATATATATAT
>MQRK01228976.1:0-11511 GCA_001938485.1 Girardia tigrina
TGGTAACCGCGACCGTTGCTATGGTAATCGCGACCGTTGCCATGGTAACCACGATAACCCATACCGTTGCTATGGTTATCAGCAGGGGGGGGGTGTAGGCCGAATGCCCATTTTCCTCCTACTTTATTTAAATGATTGTAATTTTCAATAATAATTTAATAATACTAATATTCTTCCTAACAGTGTTTATGAGTGGTTAGTTTAAATTTGCATTTTGGCAAAATAATTTATTATTATTTTAATTTAAAAGTTTGAAAAAAGCAAATAAATACAAAGTTTAAAATTAAAAATGATAATAAAACCATATAAAATTAAATAATTTTTTATAAATAAAAATATTTTTACAGTCATAACAATGGATATATATTAATAGAAGATATGAAACAATTTTAAATAAATTTTAAGTTTTAATGTGAAAATTATTTTATAAATTTAAAGTTAAAAATTTGCTAAATTTAAAAAATTTAATCGAAAAAAATTAATAGATTAATTTTAGCGAGATAATTGAATTAACAAAAATATGTTTAAATATTTGAATTGTTGTTATAATAAAATTTTTGGTGTTGAATTATGAGTGTTGAAACTGAGAATAACGAAAGTGGCATAAACGATACTTAGTGGTATTCAATATTTTATAAATATTTAAATTCTCATTAATTTTATAATTATTTCGAATATATTCTACTGATAGTCGTAAGTAACTGAATAAGCGTTCTTGACAGAATCAGTCAGGCAAAAACAGAATTAGTCTACTATATTTATTTTAATATTTGTTGTGAGTTAAGCAAATAAAATAAATCGAAGTAGGTCACAAGAGAAAAAAATGAATAAATAAGCACAATGAAAGGTACAAAATTTTAAAAAATTACAATTTAATTTTAACTTAATTGACAATAAATAACTTTTTTATCACGGTATTAGTTTTTTTATGGATGGTTTGTGCCAAGAAATAAATTGAAGCACAACTGTGATGCAAACCTTGTTCCAAATTTCTTAAGTAAAAAATTCTAAAAGCAAGCAAGATTCATGATAAAAGCATTTAAATCAATAGTTTGAGTCCAACCGTCATTAATTTATTTTTGTTAAGCAAGTGTATTATGAATTTCACTATTTTGCTGCCAAATCTTTTTAAAATTCTATATATCATATTTAAAACATTTTCTTATTAGGAAAATATCAAATTCTACAAAGTCGTAAGTCAAAAAATATAAAAGGTATTTTATGTCAGTAGTTTTTCATTAAGTAAACAAACTTTGCTCAATAAAATAAATTGATTCAAATATGTATTATATGTTCAATTCATTTTTTTTATTATTTTATTTTACTATTTTATTTTACTATTTTAGATTTGGTGACAACAGAGATATTGGATAATAAATTATCTTCTTTACGTTAGTTTTTAATTTTACTTTTATAAAATATTATTTTAAAGAAATCGATTTATTTCTTTTTAATAATAATTTAATAATAATAATAATTTAATAATAATTTAGATAATAATGGCAAAAATTTTTAATTTTTTTTCAAAAATTTTAAACAATTTAACCAATGATCAAGAACATTACTCAATTGACTTGATTGTATATGCTCACTAATCCGGATTCTTGATGAAGATTTGTATCTCCAATAAACGAACTTTTACACCTGAAATTATATACGTAACTGTTGCAGTTGTAAATAAAAAAAATTATTCTATTTATTTTTATTTTTTTATGTGCATTTTATCTATGAAATTTGTGATATATGTTTATTTTATCCATTTTATTGACAATGAATAAAGAATAATTGCGTATATTTTTTTGTAGTCGTAAATAATACGAAGTTATTATTTACTATTATTAATTATTTATTTATAATAAATAATATAAATTAGTTTATTTACTAGAAGTTTTAATGTTCCAAATAAAAAAAATTTAAATGCTACAAATTTTCCAATGGAGATACCTGTATCAAATGCTGCAGTGGCTGCCAATGCTGCCAATATTCCATCAAAACGTGCAAATGATGCAAATATCATAAATTTTCCATCAAAAAGCTCAAGACAGAGACCAATTCATAAAGCTTCATTGATTAAGAAGGTACACCAATATGTTATCAAGGCTCCCCAGGCTAACCTAGGCAGCCTAGGTAGCAAGATTACAAGTCTCCAGGAGTTTCTCGAATATTCCAAGAAGGAAATCATGGAGATTCTACAAGACAACATAGTTGATTTCAAGGCTATCAAAGTCAACCTTAAAGTGGAGGCAACATTTACCAAGAACATACCAAAATAATAAAGGAAGCCGATGAAAGCAAGGAGAAGAAGAGTGGATTGACTCTTGCATCCTATTAACCAATTGATCATGTACATAAATACTCAGCAATGAGAGGCAGCTCCTACATACCACTTCCTAATGGATAGTGAAGAAAAATGCATCAATGTACAAAATGATGACAACATGTGCTTCAAGTATGCTATATTATCACAATTTGTTGAGGATCAAAAACATGCATCATGAGTATCGAAATACGACAATCTGCAGGACCTATATGACTTCAACTGCATTAAATTTCCACCGAGCTTTGAAGAAGTCGCTAAATTTGGAAGCATCAACAATGTCTCAATCAAAATATTTGGATTGGAACATGAAAAGTTTTATCCATTACTTGTGAGTAAAACCTAATTGGAAGAACATAGTGATTTGCTGCTGCTAGATGATGGAGAAAAGAGGCACTTCATCTGGATCAAGGACTTTGAGCGCCAATTAGGATCCCAAATATCAAAACATAAAGGAAGAGTTGAGATTTGTAAAAGATGTTTTACACATTTCAATGGTGATGAAGCTATAATCAAGTTGGAGGAGCACAAAACTTATTGCAATAACAATCACTGTATCGGAGCAGAATTTCCAAAGGAAGATTATATCGAAATCAGAAAAGAATATGAAAAAATATGAAAAAAATAGAATATGAAAAGATGCAGAAAGTGCCCATTATCATATATTGTGACTTTGAAGTCATTCTAAGCTCAAACCAAACATGCAATCCGGATCTACAACTTAGCAGTACAACAGCATACCAGTATCATGAGCTATTATCATACTGTATGTATGCATTGAGTATTTACAAGGAGCGATTCCTATACAGAGGTCCAGATGCAGCGGAACATTTTATGAAACGTATGGAGACTTATGCCCACACAATTGAAGACATTTTGCAACAACACAAGCTAGATATGATGATGAAATGGCAAGAAAAATGTGAATGGAGCAAGGCAACACAATGTTACATGTGTGAAAAGTCATTCACAAATGACAATCACAAAGTCAAAGACCATTGTCATTTCACTGGAAAATATCGAGGAGCAGCATGTAATAACTACAATTTGCGATGTAAAACATCTACAAACATTCTTGTTGTATGCCACAATTTTAGTGAATATGACTCCCATTTCATAGTAAAAGAACTGGGCAAATCAGAGGGAATATAAATGTTGTTCCAAATAGTGAGGAAAAATATATAACATTTACCAAGCATGTTGGTAGAATTAAGCTACGATTCATCGATAGTTTCCGATTCATGTCATCATCGCTGGACAGCTTAGTCAAGAATCTTCCAGCAGATGAACTGAAGGAAACTAAAAAGTTCTTCCCAAATACATTTGACTTGCTCAAAAGGAAAGTAGTATTTCCTTATGACTACATAACATCATGGAGATCGCTGGATGAAACAACATTGCCAGCAAAAGAGATATTTTATAACAAGCTTAATGACACCGACATTAGTGATGCTGATTATCAACATGCACAAAATGTCTGGCAAGCTTTCAAATTCCAAATACTTAGCGAATATAGTGATGTATACCTCCAAACAGATGTGCTGCTTCGTTCGGATGTCTTTGAGAGCTTTCGAGTTGTGACATTTAAGAGTACATTTTTGATCCAGCTCATTTCTTTACATCACCAGGTATGAGTTGGGCAGCAATGTTGAAATATACAGACATCAGGCTTCAAATCCTGAAAGATTATGACATGATCCTCATACTGGAAAAATGTATCCGAGGTGAAATCTGTCAGTCTAGTTATCGGCATAGTGAGGCAAGCAAATCAACGAAATTAAAATAAACAAAACAAATACATGAAAAATTATGATCCCTCCAAGGCATCCGCATACATAACATACTTGGATGCTAATAATTTATATGAATGGGCAATGAGTGCTCCATTACCTTTTGATAATTTCAAATGGGTGGATCAAGCTGAAGACATCACAAAAGAAAAATTGAACCTTAATAGAGATGTGGGCTACATATTGGAAGTGGATGTTGAATATCCCAAATCCATCCATACAAGACATGAGCAGCAAATGTCCACCTAATGGAAAACATAAGAAGCTGCTCTGTCACTTGGAAAATAAACAAGATATGTAGCGCACTACATCAATCTCCAACAAGCTATAAGGAATTGGCTCATAGTCACAAAAATCCATCGGGATCTTCAGTTTAGTCAGTCAAAATGGCCATAGTTAAATTTAACACCGATCTGAGGACCAATGTCAAAAACGACGTTGAAAAGGATCAGTTCAAACTGTATAATAACAGCGTTTTTGGCAAAATGATATAGAATATCCGCAACAGAATCAACATCGAACTGGTATGTGATTGGAAGCGAGGAAAGAAGCTCATTGCCAAATCAAACTTCCACAGTAGTATTATATATACTGAAAACCATGTGAGTATACATATGCTGAAGACATCCCTTTATTTTAATAAGCCCATATATGTGGGGATGTCAATCCTGGATCTATTCAACACATTGATGTACGACTTCCACTATGACATCATGATCACTAAATTCCGGGATTAACAGCTAATGTATATAGATACTGATAGCTTTGTCTATCAGATTCATACAGTAGATCTGTTTGCGGAGTTTTTTCAAATGGCTCAACATATGGATACCTCAGACTATCCAAAGTACCATCCAAATTATTCAACTTCAAATAAAGAGGTTCTTGGAAAGTTTAAGGATGAAGTCAATGGTCAAATCATCTCTAGATTCGTGGCACTACGGTCTAAGATGTATGCCATTGATGTGGATGGTAAGATCAAAAAGAGGGCAAAGGGAGTTCAACGGGCACCGTTAACAAACCAAATCGGATGCCATGATTATATAAGAGTGCTGCTGGAACAAATCAATATAATTTCTGAAGGATCCAATCAAGAGAACATCAAATCTCGACAGTAATGATGCGGAAGAAAAGCTTAGACTGGTTTGACGATAAATAACATATTTTGACAGATGGAATAAGTACATTACCTCACGGACATTATTTTTTGTGAATGATCTACTTGTATATATTGTACATATGTAAATAAATGTTTAATATAATCTTGTTACGTTTTAATTCAATTAAAGGTTAATTAAATAATCATTTCAAAAAGAACAACATTTATGTACAACAATGTACAACATTTATTAACGTATTGATAATAATTGAAGTTAATTTATACTACAGAAAAATGCAACAATTCTCCATTTATTTCTAAATTCAGCTTTACTATCTCTAATACATATTTCATTTGTGTTTCTATATCCATTTTAACAAATGTATTAACCTACTTTATATAAAATCAAGACTAAATTATTACAAGATTTATTAATACAACAACACAACTTGCATCAAAATTTAAATACAACGAATTTCTGACAATTTCCATAATGGATAATTTTCTCCATTTCTTTCTTTTCTTCCTTGTATGCATATTTTGATATATGCCATGGAATAATTAGACTGTTGGTTTTTCATGACCAATAAAATCTCTGAATTTTAATCCATCATCTGATCAAAAATATTGTTCTCGATGTTCATTCAGCTTTTCATCTGGTCTTGTTCCTACTTCTTGTAGGGTAATATTCAAAAGATCATAATTGCGATCACTAATGTCCTTTACATGGTAGCTAAATTTTCTCTTTCTAACGTATACCGGATCCCTTAATTTAATTGATTTCGCATATTTCAACAACTTAATCTGATATCCCCTATATGTTTTTGATGTAGAAACCCATGGTGAGGAAGATTTTTGTGGAGCATCTCTCTGTTTTGGTTGAAAATAACTAGCTTGGTTAGTCTGGTTAATCAGGGTTTCAGCAATTGGCGCCTGAATATCCTTGGTTGTTTGAGTGTCTAGGCTAGCCCGGCTAGCCTGGGCTACTATTGGTTGTTTAACTAATCTAGACAGCCTGACTTGTATAGGCCGCCAAACTTGTCTGGCTGGTTTGACTAGCTTAGGTTGACCAGCATTTATCTCTTCAGTTAATTGGTTAGGTCCATTAATTGTCTCATCATCAATCTTATTTTCTTCAGTTACCTGGTTAAGTTCATAAAAGGTTTTAAACTTCCACTTCATTTCGACAGGAGCAACTTGATTTATCAAACGGATTTTGAAATAATGACAAAATGTCTGAATGTCGCGATATCTTATAACGTTTATTATATTTGTTTTATTTGATACATTAAAACAAAACATATTATAATAATATTATTTATATAATAATTTTAATATAATAGAATGAACACTTGTTATTAATTTGTTTTAATGAATCACTTTTAATAAATAGACACAAGACTGGAATTTGAATTATGATGGATATAGTGACATTCATTTTTAACAAATGCTGCGTAATATCAATTATAAAGGATTTACTCAAGATTGTCTGAAAGACCTCCATTTTGATGGTAAACAATGTCAATGTGTTTCACGCTTCCCAGAGTATACCATTATACTCTTCAGAAACGGAAAATGTCGAATAATGGACTGTAAACAACCAATTGATCCATCCACTTTACCATTCAATATCACCAACGTCAGTATACAATCTATTACAGTGACGTGTGATTATGGTGAACCTATAAATATCAATGCTTTGAAAAAGACTACTCCGAACCATTATGAACCTAAAATGTTTCCTTCTTTGAGATTAACTTGTTTCAATCCAATATGTGTAAATGTTTTTGGTTCTTGGAAAATTGTAATCACCGGTTTGAGAGATTTAAACTATAAGGATTTTGCTACATGTGTTTTTGACTATATTTTGTTTACAACTATGTAAGTTATGTTTCAAATATATTGTTCTATCTTCATTCAAAATCTTGTGAATATTATACATTGTACATATTTGTTGCAGCTAAACATGCTATGTAAATAAATGTTTACATTGTAAGGTAAAATCTATATAATAGGGATAAAAACAAGACGACGCGTTTCGAGATAATAAAAATCCCATCATCAGGTCACAAAATGCACCAAGCAGTTACACTATATGGAAACATGCCGAAAATAAATAAAATTTATCCAATAAATTATTGGATGAAAATAAATTTATTTCACTTTTCCTTAAAATTAAGAAAAATGCACTAAATGCAATCACTCTCATTCTCGTAAACCAACCATTGGCAGCTATCAATTGCCATTTGAGATGTTTGTTGAAAATACTCATCTTATACATGTCTTTATTCTTAAACTTGTAAACAATAACTTTTATTATATATAATATGTATATATACTATAAAATGTTAACTGTGCAATTGTTGACATGATGAGTGCAATACGTTGACATAATAGGTGATGCATAGGCTCAGCTACATTAGATGATTATGTAGATGTTATGTATACTGTCTATGCACATTTTAAATATAATAGGAGTTTAATACATGTAAAATAAAAGGTTATGTATCTTGGTTACGGTAACCAAGATACTTGTGATTGTTGATGTCAAGGCTGGGGTACATTAGGCGATTCATGAGGTATTGTTTGATGGTAAATAACATACATATATCCTAGAGGTTTAATATATATATATATATATATATAAACAAGACGACGCGTTTCGAGATAATAAAAATCCCATCATCAGGTCACAAAATGTACCAAGCAGGTACACTATATGGAAACTTGCCGAAAATAAATAAAATTTATCCAATAAATTATTGGATGAAAATAACTTTATTTCACTTTTTCTTAAAATTAAGAAAAATGCACTAAATGCAATCAATCTCATTCTCGCAAACCAACCATTGACAGCTTTCAATTGCCATTTGAGAAAACGATATGTTTTCTCTATCGTTCCGTACTTTACAAGGTAACGGAGACATATGATAAAGATGACAACTAACAGCACACGAAAAGCTAATCTTTGAGATGAAACTTCTCACACTCGAATGATGAGAATGCATTAGTTTGGTATGAAATTTGTTGGAAAATTAAATATGTATATATTCGTGTAAATTCTTATATCGAATTCACAATTTCAAGTTATAAAAAAAACTTTATTTGATTTGAAAAGAAAAAAATTGTTGTTGTGGTAAATTTGTGTGAATGCTGCAATTTTAAATATTTTGTAAAGATTAGTTATTTAAAAAAAATTATTATAAAGAATTATAATTAGTTTTTAATTTAGTTTAATTAATTTTTTAATTTAGTTTTAAGTTTCGCCAAAATAGTTTATTATTTTTTTTAATTTGAAAATTTAAAAGAAATAAAATAACAATTAACATATTTTAATAAAAGTTATAGAATAAGTTAAATAAATTTTAATTAAAATTAAATTTTAATTTTAATTAAAATATTAACGGATTAATATTTTCAGAAATAATTTTTTTAATAAAATGGTTATTGTAAATTTAAATTAATTAGTTTTATGATTAAGTTTCATAAGAATGTAAAATTTGGTTACATTAAAAATTTGTAAATTTCTTTGTAAAAAAATATAAGATTTAATATTGTAAAATTTTTGTAAAAAATATAGGATTATTTAGATTTAAATATTGTAAATTTTTGTGTAAAAAAAGATTATTTAAAATCTAAATAGTGTAAATTTTTGTGTAAAAAAAGATTATTTAAAATCTAAATATTGTAAATTTTTGTAAAAATATGTAAGATTATTTGATATTTAAATTTTCTTATATTTCCAAAATTTAATCGAAAAAATTTAATGAACTAATTTTGGGCGAAATAATTGTAGTAACAAGAAATTTGTTTAAGTATATGAATTGTGAATATTAATAAAATTTTTGTGGTATTAAATCATGGCTTTAGAATATGATAATAATGAAAGTGGCATAAACTCTACTTACAATAATATTAAAAGAAATAAACAGTTGTTTAAACTAACAAAGGTTTAAAAATGGAAGAAGGTTATGATTAAAAAAAGATATAAGCTATAACAGTTCTGTATTTCATTTATTATTGAAAAATAAATTATCGTCAATTCTGTTTCGATTTTTGAAGGAAATTTATTATAAATATTTTAATGCAGATTCGAATTCTCCATGCAAAATAATATCGTCACCTAAGTGTGATTTTCAGCCAATGACCGTGAATAATGAATTTGAAATTGAAAGCGGGATTATCAAACTATCAGTCGATTTGTTGCCGTTAAAATTTCGAAATATGGACGAGGGCATCGTATCACATCCGTTTCAAGGAGTAAAATCATTCAATGAACAGTGTTATGAGCGTTGCGATATGCTGAGACAGTGCAATTTAAATTCGAACATGAAATTTACGAGCTGTAAACCCGGCATTAGGTGGCCAAACTTTTCGATGATTAACTTCGAACTCCAAGTGAAACCGGTAGACGTTAATCAACTTTATATTCATTCGGAATGGTGCTCAACTAACAGAATAAATAATTTGAATCAGTATCGGGACGGGGCTCCTTCATCAAACTATCCGTTTCCATCGATCACATCCTCAGTGGCAGGACTTCATCTGCCACTAAAGAAATAACTTATTCAAATAAAATTAATTTGCGACTCTTAATTTGCTTGTTACAACAATACCGCCTGAGCAGTATGAAGTCAGATAGTAGGGATCACCAGTCAAAATAATTGAAAGCTATCCTTAACAAAATTCTGAAAAAGAACTCAAGCAAATTTCAGTAAACTTTTAAAGAAGCAGACATGCAGATTAATTTTTGAAATTCTTGAATGTATTTATGCGACAGCTCGAGACATCGGATGAAACTGTCAGGCTGAATTTTTCATGGAGTTCTTAGAGGAATTTGTTCAGTGTTTCGTAAAATTTCAAATTAGGTTACAGTAAAAATCAACTGAATTTCCCAAATCAACACACAACATTTAAACATGCAAACACTTCACAAAAACATTAACACGCCAAATTATTTGCATTCGATAAAGGAATTGTCAATTGACTAAGGAGTTCATGAAAGAATTGAAAATTCGTTGTTTTAAAAAATTACAGAAATTAAATTTTGAACAAAGAGCACAAAAAACTCTACAAGGTTTTATAAATGGCTTGAGGAATGACAGGGCTTAAAGGGCCCTAAAGGTTTTGCAGTCTAAAACTTTGGATGAAGTATTCGAGATGATAGAAAATGAATGTGTAATTCATAATATTTTGGAAACAATAAATGCCCTGTTCGAGAGTGACAAAATTTGCATGCTCAGGGATGAAGTTCCAGAACTGAAGACACGCATTAACTCATTGTACAAAACGATAGAAAGCAAGAAAGAAAATCTATATAGGGAGCGATAGGAAGAAATACCCATTCAAAGAAAGAATTAGATACTGGAATTGTACAAGCAGCAATCCCATTCTGATAAATCGTAAAATGGTTCGTTGTTTCAAGAAATGCTACAAAAAATAGCATAAATACAAGTTTTGTCATAAAGGAAAACGTAACTTAGTCCATATGGTTGAGCCTGGCAGCATATCCAGTAACGAAATTGACAAATGCTGTGCAGAACCGATCATTTTTTCATGTTTCAAATGCCAATAAGTCTTACATCAGAGTGGTGAAAGAGACCACCGGGTAAATGAGAACAACGAAATGATCATATTAAACACAGGAGAGAAGTGAATGATATCAACAATGACATGCTAATGGAGGCTAAAGACATGAAAAATCAGGCGGTTATTCAGAAACATCATGTGTGCAGATATATTTACCGGTAGCGGAAGTTAATCCGTTGCTTCATTTTATATTTTATTTCCAGCTCCGATAAGCAGAAATATTTATACATGGTAACCATAAATAAATTAGAAATATAATATTATAAGCTACATGAGAAAGCTGAAGATGGAGAATATTTCAAAACTTGTATAAGAGAAATGAAGGTTTTCGATTAAATATTGTAAAGAATCTCTGACTTTCATAAGGAAAGATTAGATAATTCACAATTATGGCAGAAAATGAGAACGTTTTGATGTTAAATACAAAATACCTACAACTGTATTCTCCATTCTTGAATCAATAGAAAACTCATTATCTGTTTAGAAAAATAAAAATGAACTTCGAGCTCTTATATCTGAAAAAAAGTCAGTGATCCACATTGCAGTGAAAAGAAGAATAGTCACACTGGTTTCTCAAATTCGGATAGCAGTGATGAGTGTTAAGAGAACTCACACATTTGACAGAACATTTATTACATTCACAATTTTTATCATCTTTATGATAATCAACAGTAAGGCTTTCACTAGATTCCATCAATCAATTTTTCAATATCTCT
>MQRK01228980.1:17409-30542 GCA_001938485.1 Girardia tigrina
TGATGATGTATGTAAACATTGAAACATGTCAAATAATTATATAAAAAAAGCTTTAATCAAATTATATTTTCGAAATATATATATATATATATATATATATATATATATAAGCAATTTATTTAGTGACATAAGATTGACCGTTTATCATTTTATAATACATTATTATAAAATTTATTTAAAAATTATTCGATTAGTTTTTATTTTAAATAATGTATCTGGCTTTGTTAAGAGCCCTGGCACAATTATTATTAAAACATTCATTACCATTACAATTATGGTCATCTCCAAGATGACTCTTGGCAGATCCTTCATGATTTGTTATTATTCTAATTAATGTTATTTATAATAATGATTATTCGATCAAATTTCCTTTTTTCTCAATAGCATTTATTATTTATTTAATTTTCAAATATTTTGATATTAATAAAAATATTTGAAAAAAGATGACAAATTATTTTTAAAACCAAAAAGACAATCATCGAGTTTTATTGCAATTAATTTTGACAGATCATCTGTCATCATCAGGCAAAACGAGATCAATACTGATAAATTTAGTTATTCGTTATGACATTAATCAGATTTGAGTTTATGTGTTAATTTATTTGAAAAATATTTCATTAAATTATAAAAACTAATTAAAATTAATTGTAAAATCATTTCAAGCATCTAAAATGTCTTTAATTAGTACGTTAAAAATTTTCATTTAAATTTTTGAAAAAGATTTTTTATGTTTAAAATTGATACTAACTTATTACTATTTTAATTTAAATGTTATCGGATTATTAAATTTTTATTAATTTTAAAAATGTCAATTCTCTTCAAATGACAAACACAACTTTCAAACTGGCATTTCACGTTATGTACAGCTGGTGATCCAGCTAAAGATCGTCCTCTTTTACTTCTAATAGAAACGTTAAAACCAACTTCATCAACGAAAAATAAATTATTTCATCAAGATTGGATAAAATGTCCATGAATTTATTCGCATAATCGTATCTTTCATTCAAGGACTTCTCATCATTTCTACGTTCAGGGATTAATGTTGCAGACTTTAAGGTATAATTAAAGCAACCAATATATCTTCAATTGTTTTCAGACAGACAGCAACATTAAATTTTGAACGCAAAAGTCCTTGAATGTGCTGAAGAGTACTTCCGTAATTTTCATCAATCCATGATTTAATGGCATCAACATGGTCTTCGGTTAAAGCTTTTCTTCTTGGTCCTCCTTGCAGTTTTTGTTCGATCCTATTTTTTTCTTGTAGACCTGAATAATCGAATACACTGTTTTATACTTCAAATTAAGAATTGAAGCAATTTCGATAACTGAATGGTTCGTCATATACGAGTCAATAATCATTTTCCTTATTTCATTACAAACTGCCATATCTAAAGAAAATATATATGTAGTAAAAAATATATATGTAAACCCAAATTGAACTTGAAATTATATAATTGTGATAATCGACAATTAATATAAAATTATATTATTTTAAAAAAATAAATTATTTTTCATTTATATTTTCATTATGTTTGTAATTCGTTATTAAATGATCTTGATAAAATTATTTGTTGACAAAACTTCGTTAAATGAATTTAAATATAAAATGGCCTACCAGGGATAGATCTCTCCAAAAAATTTTTTTGAAGATATAGAAGTTTTACAGGGATTCATTAAAAAACTTTTCCCAATTCGAATTTTTTTATCCTTGTATTCTTTTCTAATGGTCGAGAAGATATTATTTAGTAAAATTACATTACGTAGGTCAAATAGTCAAAAGTTTCGGAATAGATTCCGGTTCAATCAACCATAATTATCTGCGTTTCGTTAATATTGATAATATTATTAATATTGTTATTTATTTAAATAATAAATATTTTCTATATACATTTAATTTCTTTAAATCAAATGGTAATTTAGTAATTAAACACAAATAACACCATTTTAATTTTAAGTTTCTATTCGAAAATATGTTTCGCCACTTTTGTAGCATCTTCAGTTCTATATTTAATTAGGAAGTTATTGTTTATATAGAAAGATGACCATTACGTAAAAATACTCTAATATGATTGGACGAATCACTTTGCACATTTAGACTAGGTTTACAAAACTTTATCAAGGGTGTTTCAGTAATTGTCCTTTCATAATTGTGATCAAAGTTACTAATCAAAACCCGAAAATCATTATCAAATACCCTCCTTTGAGTTCCATGACATTTCACTATGTGGTCCAAAATTGAGCTTTTTCTACTTGATTGGGTATGTTCTGCAATTCTAGTACGGAGGTGACGATTTTTCTCTCCAGTGTACAAGGATTCACACTTGTGACATTTATATTGGTAAACTAAATTTGCTTTCATACTCAATTATGTTTTAGATTTATTTGAGAAGTAATTAGAAATTTTATTTGTTAGAAACAATATTGTATTTGTAACACCGACTGGGGCCTGTTTTTCTAAAATTCGTTTAAAATCCCTAGCACCTTTGGAATACGGAATTTTCAAATAATTTTTTTTGAATTAATCATCAGTTGCATTCAAATTTAGCTTTAGTACTCATTGATTTTGATTTATCTTCAACCTTTTATTGAACTGTTGCCCAGCTCACTCTCCCGCAGAAGAACATGTTTCAAATGACGGCAAGATCAAAGTTATGTACCTACCGAAGAATACAACAAGGATGAATTGGTTGAAGATAAATCGAAATCAATGAGTACTAAAGCCCTGAAAGCCTTGCTTGAATTCAGCACTAAGAATGTTCCCTTCTTGTTTAATGATGATTGGTATATGCAAATTGATGGAGTTGCAATGGATTCTCCATTGGCTCCTTTAATGGCTTCAATTTTCTTACAAAATTTGGAGCAAAAATTAAAAAATTTTCCTGGTGAATTACCAATCTTCTATACCAGGTATGAAGATGATACTTTTCTGATATTTTAAAAGAAGGAAGATGTGAATAGTTTTTTACAAACATTAATTTTACTTTATGAAAGTGAAAGTAATAATAAAATATCGTTTTTGGATGTCTTGATTGAAAAAAAGCAGAATAGATTCATGACAGGGGTCTACAGAAAACCAACGGACACTGGTCTTTACAGCACTCCGAGTAGTTTCTGTGACCCAAAATATAATAGAAATATGATTAAGGGTTTGGAGTTTAACTTCTTCTTTTGAAAATTTTGATGAAGAAACTGATACTCTCCATAATAGACTTAGTAATTGTTAGAATTGATGGGCACACCATCATCAAGAACATGCGAATCCATAAAAAACTAATTTATCTTGAAAACTTTATTTAAGAAAAATTCCACCTTTAAAACACTACCGCTGAAAAATTATTTCGTATAAACAAACAAATTTTTTTATAATTAATTTTTATCATCAATTAATTATAAATTTTAATTTGAGGAACAATCTTTTTCTAAAACTTGTTAATGTCAAACCGGAAAATTCTAATTTTAATTTATTCTTAATTTACTTATAAAATTTAATTTCCCATGGTAAATTTTAATTTAACTAATTCTAATTTTCGTCTAATTATTAAATTTAACTCTCTAACTTATTTAAATTTTAATTTACTTAATTTATTCTTATTTCTTTTTTCTTCTATTCTCGTTAATGTTATGCAAATAATCTCATCTGGCATTACCACTCTAACTTACAAATTTTCTTCTGATGACTTACTATCCCTAACAATAATAATGGTTATAATAAGAAATATTTAAATAACATCATTAAAATTACTGTGGAGTCAATTTATTTAAAATCAAAAGATAAAATTAATAAAAATTTGAATGCAACTGATGAAATGATTAATTCAAAAAAAATTTATTTAAAAATTCCGTATTCCGAAGGTGCTAGGGATTTTAAACGAATTTTAGAAAAACAGGCCCCAGTAGGTGTTACAATTAAAGTATTGTTTCTAACTAATAAAATTTCTAATTACTTCTCAAATAAATCTAAAACACAATTTGGTATGAAAGCAAATTTAGTTTACCAATATAAATATAGCGAGTGTATAAAAACGTAGTAAAAAAGAAACAAAAAAAGTTCAAGAAACAATCTCTAATTCTTAGAATCCATTCGTTTAAACAAAAATTATTATAAAAAAATAGTTTCAAAGAATTAATAGTATTTTTAAATCATAATAATAAAAATAAATTTATTATTCTTTTTTCTCAGATAACAAATATTTTGAATATTTTTTGTTAACTTTACTCTAAATTACAAAAGAGTGCCTGGAATTGTCCGGTCACCCCTAGAAATAGTAACAATAAGGAGGGTTATTGATAAACTTCAATCCGGATGAATTTTTTAAGTAAAACAAAGTTCATACATTAAAAAATATATTAAAAGACAATTAAGTAAAAAGGAAAATTGTATCACGATCTCATCAAATTCAAAATATGTTCAATAATAAATCTATTTCACCTTTAACACTTTGTTCTGATATTGTTTATGAATATAGATTTAATGGATGTGATGCCACATACATTGGAGAGACTGCCCGTAATTTATATAAACAATTCAAGAACATGATCGAAAAGAGGGTAAGAGCAATATTGCAGAACATAAGAAAAAATGTAAATGTGAGCATTTTGATAGTTATTGGGAGAGAGTGTCGTGTGAAACATTTTTAATTTGGTCAAGTTGCCCTAAAATTAATGCTCAATCGGTAATCCCAATCCGCTTATTAAGAATTTTTGATTAGCGTGATTTCATACAATCGATTACATAATCTTTTTATAATTATAATTATTTTTTAAATTATAATAAATTTATTACAGTTATTAAATAAACAACATATAAAGTTTATAATAATTATAATAAAATAATAATTAAATTATGAAGTTTAATAACCAATATAACTACTTTTGTAAACCATAATATTTTACTCCAAAAACATAAATAATTACTATTAATTAAAGAACATAAGTAATTAAAATAACTTAATTATTTAAAAAAAATACTTTTTTTGAAGAAAGAGGAATAGAATTCCAAAGACCGGAAAAGGTTTTTGGATTTTCTTCACTGGAATTTTGTCTCGGTGTTGGTCTATTTTTCCGAGGAGAGGTTGGCTCACTTTTTTCTTTTTTACGAAACATTTCTATTGATTTTTTGAAAGGTTTGATAATTTTGGTTGTTACAAAATTCCGACCGTATCAAAAAAAATATAATATAATTCTAATTATTGTTTTGTGTGTAAAAACCATTGTTATTTGATCTGTTTATTTTTCTGTCCGATGAGCCAAGTTACTGATGAACTTTTATTATTGTATAATATGTTTGTTAAATTACCATTTTATATAATTCAATTTTATTATTAGAATATTGAATGATTATATTGTATTATATGGTTCTTGCACTTTGAATTAATCTTCTTTTTAAAAATATTGAGCTATGACTTCTATTTGTTAAGTATATTTAATATTTTGAGTTAAGATGTAAAATAAACAAATTTTGTCCTTCCTTGGCCATGATTCGAGACTTGTGTCCGTACGGAACTTACTAAGTATCTGACTAAGTAGTTCATTTTAAAATTCTAATATTATTAATATTTGCATTTTATCAATTATTGTGTTTTTTACCATTTATATTATTAACCAACCTTTTTAAAATGTCGTTAATAAGAATACCATATTAAAATAAACATGTGATTTTTATCAATTATTGTGTGTTTCTTAAAAAGGAGTATACTTTGTCTAACCAAGACTTTGACATCCTTACAAAATGGATGGAGAGTATGAAAACTCCTGAATTTGAAAGATCTATTGTTGAAATTATTTTAGTCTAATTGTAAAAGTTCCTGATCGATTAATTCGATTAATGAAATACAAGATTTGAGCTTCTGAGGAACAACATTTTAATATTCACAAAATGATTCACACATCTTTTAGAGACAGTCTAAAGGAAGATATTGTTGAAGATGTGCTCTTCATTCGATATAATCATCCTTATCAAGAACTTTTAAAGATGATGATGCTGATAAAAATTCTGTCGAAAATGAATTTGAATCTTTAATTGATTAATGAAAATTTGTCTTTTTTGTATTCCTTTTTCTGTTTTCTTAATGTACTAATATATTATGTAAAATGTATTATATATATAATATTGTATATTATGTAACAATCAATGAAATTCGAGTCTGTACCCGTGTCTGTACGGGCCGCACCCTTTTAAATCACCAGTAAAAAATCTTCAGAAAAATTACAGAATTTAGTGAGGGATAGTTAGTTTAATATCCGATCAAAATCAGAGAATCTTTGAAAATAGTATGTATCTTACAGTTGTTGAAGATTCAGTCTTTTACGTAAGACCTTCAGAAAAATCGAAAATCATAATATACTTCAGTAAGTTGCTAATAATAGTTTTTGATTTTTCAATATTCAATTTTAATTTCTTATTAGTCTTTTATTTTATATTATTGTTTAATAATATAATATTGTGTAAACAGTAGTGTACACAAGTCAGTGTACGATAAAATAAATCACAATTTTCTCAATTAAACCATGCGTTTATAAGGTAGCATACTTAAATTTTGACCAGATGTGTAATTTTTAACAGTAAATTATTTATATATACAGTGGCGGTCAAAAGTATTTACCCATGGTTGTTTTTGGGTATAACCTATCTCGTATGCAGTATTTTCTGATCCGATTTTTACTAGGTTATTTTGATGGTATAAGCGACCATTATAACACAAAAAAGCAGAACTTTTTTCATCGACACCGATTTATTAACAAAAAGCGAAAATAAACAAAATAACATGTTAAAATCAAAAATTATTTTGACAAACTTAACAGTTTTATAATCCATAATTAAGGTCTCAAATCAACAAAAATTTTATAATATTTTGTGGAGAAACCTTTGGACTTGACAACTTCCTGGCATCTCAACAGCACCGAGTCAATCAGTTTCTAAATAAAGGCGCGGGTGATCTCCTTCCACTTTTGCTACAATTGGGTGATTTTTTTGGTCTATATTGATTCCTGGAGTCCGTGACATTTCCTTGAAATCTCCGTCCAGATGTGTTCAATAGGGTTGAGATTAGGGCACTGCTATGATCATTCCTGGAGATTCAGTCGACTTCGCCGGAACCAGTCCGAGGTGCAAGCAAACATGTGCTTTGGGTTGTTGCCTTGATGGAATATCGAAAAAAACCCCGTCACATGCCTCGCATAAGGAAGCATATGTATATCCGGAATGTCCTTGTAGGCGTAACAGTTCAGGGTTTTACGTATTAGGGAGCTTGGACGACGCCATTGAGGTAGAAACAGTCTTACATCATTAGCTTACCTACATCATGCTTGATGCTGTAAAGTTGATAGCAAGGATTAAGCCTCTCAGTCTTACGACGTCGCACATATTTTATTCCATCTGATTCAAAGAGACGAAAAGATCCGAGAAAGAGACGGATTTCCAATGGAGGAGCTTCTTAACGAATGCGATTCTGGCTAAGCGGTTCTTCAGAGAAATCAGCAGTTTCTTGGCTGAACGTCTTCCAAGCCATTTGACAGAGCGAAGTCAACGATGGACAGTCGATGGAGACAACATAAGGCTGAGGTTCGCGTCAGTTTTCCTCCTTATTTCAATCGCATTGAAGTGAAGGTTGGCCTGGGACTTACGAGCGATGTTGGAATTTTATTTTTGTGTGGTCCTACTGAGTCAGACAGAACGGGAGAGGATATTGTGAAGTTGATGAGGAGTGGAACAAGATAGTAAGTGCTTTACCGTTCTTTTGGAGACTCTGAACTGCTTGTAGAGGTCGTTGATAGAGATACCGGTAAAATCGTCATCATTAATAGCCTTGTTGACATTGGTGAAGAACTCCCAAAACTTACGCATCCATGATTTAGAAAGAAAAAACTTCATTTAGAAAAAGTTTTCTTGATTAAACGTTTCGTGATTAGCATGAGGTTTTAAATTGTGTCTAGAAATTTCATTAGAAAAATGAAACAGATTGAAAAATTTCTAATTCTTTTGGTTTAAATAGACTTTGAAATATAATACAGTGCTGCAATTTTTTAATGCAAATTTTAAATAATTAACGAGCTGTAAATGTCTTCAAAATGTATCTCAGTTCTGAACACTTTCAGTTTAAAGGCCATTATTGAGTTGGAAATATTGGAGTCCCTCTCTCAAGCAATAATTTTAAAAATGAGTGAATATGTTGATGAGAAATATATACAATATATATATATATATATATACGAATATCTCCTTATATGTAATTATATATTTTTTCGAGCCGTTCCAATTATTCGAAAAGGAATACTGTTTAGAGAACTCACAATTTGTTCACAATTTTTATTGACAAAAATTATTTGAAGATAAATTTGGATTATACTTGAGATATTCCCTTGAATAGCTCACTCATAGACATTGTTCTTGATGGGGATAAAAATTTCATTTTCAAAATCTTTTTATTAGAATAAAATTATTTAATTTATTTTATTAGTAGTTTATTTTCGTGTTTTTTTCAAAGTTAATTTTTAATTCACTTTTAAAAAATAATAGATCAAAATTATTATATTGATAAGCTTTTATTCGGATGAAAATATTTTATTTAAAACAAAATAAGTATTTGATTCTGTAAGTGTTTTGATAGTTATTTGGAGAACGTATCGAGAAAAGCATTGTTCATTAGGTCTCGTTGCCCTTTTATGAATTTTCATTTGGCAGTCTTAACCCTTAGAGGTTCCGAAAAAGTTACGTTTGGGATCCATTGGGTCATATGCTGATCCCACCGTAATTTTCCACGATTTTTTAACAGACTAGGACAACTATATTTGAATTACATGAGTGTACTACTTTCCATTAATTGTAAGTAAAATGAAACCTGGAATAAGTAGACTCTATTGACGACGCAATGTGTACCATATGCAATTCACCTAATATCGCTATAATCAAAGTTCCGTTCATATGGATATACATTACATGTAAAAGACAGACTGAAATAAATAAGCGTCATTCAACTGCAACAGTTTTTGCAAAAAATGTGTTGACGGCAAATAAAATCCTTGCATTGTACACATCGAATAGTTGCCTTTGTGTCTGAGGCACGAGAACAAGATTTGCATCGTCTATCTTTTTCTTTCGTCTATTGCAGCGTTAGTAGCAAGAGGAAAATTCGGCTGATTTACTACATTTCCATTAGAATGTTTGAGAATATATTCCATTCCCAGCTCCTGAAAAAATAAACGCCTTTTGTGAGATGTGCCGTTGTTCCACATGGGATGGAGTTGGAGAAAGAGAACATAACCATTGATTCCTAAAGGTCATGTAGCAAGAAGACAAATGAAAATATATATCTGACACTAACTTTAAGAAATGTATTTTCTTTATACCTGCTAATTTCAATATGTTGCCAAACACACACATTGGCCACCGTCGTGTTTTTCTCCTTACTATGTAAGTAGAAGCCAGTTGGTCCATGTTGTCCACAGCACCCTTCGTATCGTTGTAGTAGCGAACTATATCAGGTTTGTTTGTAATGCCGTCGACTTTTCCTTGTCCAAGATGCTGGGTACTGAGCAGTAAGACAACCTAATGCAAATTATGATTTACAATTCCATTTACGGAATTATTGGATTACAAATAAAGCAATTTATTGTTTACCTTATTCTTTTTTGGCATAAAGGATACCAATGTTGCTTCTGGTTTGTAGAACAAATGACTCGAGCCAATACCTCTTTCCTTGACTTCCAAAGCAGCTGGAGGGATTTCTCTCTTGTGCTTTCTAATAGTGCCCACAAAGCTGATGCATTTTCTTTTCAAGTCCCTCGCTAGAGTTAGGCTTGTGTAGAAATTATCTGTTCTGAGATTTCCTGAATTTGTCAGAGGTGATATGAGGTCTTCGACAACCTTTTGCGCAAGATTTGTTGCTACTTCATTTCCTTCCTTACCCAAATAAGGTTTCATTCCACACACAAAGCTTGTATCATTGCAACACATTGCAAAAACTTTGAAGCCATATTTCGAGGGTTTCATTGGCATATATTGTTTGAAAACACATCGTCCTTAAAAGAAACCAATTGCTCATCAATTGTTACAGAAGGAGAGGACTTATAATATTTTGGCAGCTGTTTGACAAATAGGTCAAAAACATCTCTTATGGATGCAAATTTGTCATTTCGACGACGAAAACTCCTGGTATCCTTATCATCAAATCGCAACATTGCATTGAGTTGCTTGAATCTTTTTAATGACATAGTATTACGAAAAATAGGGTGGCCCATTTTTCTGGTCCAAAGGCTAAGAAATTACTCATAATTGGAGCGAAATATTCCAGCCAAAATGGATAAACCAATAAACGTTTGTATTTCATCATAGGTTGTCAAATTCCAATTATTCCTCATTTTCCGACCGTATTTTTCAATTCGTATGTTTGATAATAGCTTCAATCATTTCTTTTGTTACAAACAGACCGAATGCGTCTGATATGCCAGTAATCTTTCTTTTGGCTTAAGCAGTTGGCCCATATTTGACATGCATAATGTTATGAGTCATTGTCTGTTGAACATTCGGCGGCTCTCTACTCCACACGTTGGGAAGTTTCATCACTGCTATCTCCACTTTCGGTAGCATCACTCTCACTTTCAGCACCATTTACGACTTCATGAATCTCATTCTCTGGAAGATCTGTGGCTTCTTCACTTTTGCTACTCTCATCCGCGATGGAATCTTCATCGTCATCTTTATACTGCTCTTCACCATAGAGCTTATGGGTGGCAGTGATCGCAGCTTGCCTTTTAATTCGATTCATTGACTAAAATAAATAAAATACAATGAAAGTAAATGAAAAGTTACAAATTGCGAATAAGGTAAGATAGCCGTATTTCGAACAGGGCTCAAATTTTGAACGATTAAAATACCAGAGTCCTGAAGATGAGTAATGCTTGGTGACTTGATTACCTTATCATGATTGAAGATAAGCAGCGCCTTATTGCAGTTTCTTTTGTTAGGTATATGGAAAAATAAATTTTAAATAAAAGTAATAAAAAATAAGTTTGTTTTAATTAACAAGATAAAACAAGAATTATTTAGTTTTTTATCAAATTAAATATAAAATATTTATAAATAAGTAAATTAAAATAAATAAAAAAGATAAATAAGTTAGTTAGAATAAAAGAGTAATTTTTATAAAGAAATAATTAGATTATTTTAGAAATAGATAGAAAAATTTTTAAATTAAAGAAGTAATATAAAAAGAGGCTTAATTATTTATTTAGGCGCCCTTAGTGACTCTAAAAAAAGAAAAGGAAACAAGAAAATTGTTATAAAAGCCAGAAGATTAATTGGAAGAAAAATTATTTCTCGCAGAACAATTTTTATTTCCTGTAGAACAATTCTATTGTTGTGAAAATTAACTCAACCGTATAACAGTTGATAAGAGCTAATATAAAACGTGAAATCGTCGTTAACAAAGTTGACAGAAGACAGAAAACTGAAAACTGAAATCTGAAAGTACGAACAGTAGAACTTAATATATAATTTATATATTTCAGTAAATATATTTTTATATATTTTTAGTAAAATTCTCTGTGGGCAAAAGAATCATCTTTTCTCACGCTACCTAAAATATAAAATCCTAAATAGGATAAGTTGTTTTTAAATATTCTTGATTTAATCGCTGATCAGATTGTAGATTGTATATAACCAATAAATATTTAAATACAAGTCTTGTTTGTTTTAACTTCCAGTTACATTTTAAAAACTCACCTTATATCTCAACACTTTAATAAATTACTGTAAATATTCGCATGAATGAATCATCATCTTATTAGTTAGATATGTTTATAATGCATTAAATTATAACCAGGGGTCAGGGTGTGACCCCATGGAACCTAAGTGCGATATTTTTATAAAAATAACTCTCTCATCATACAAATAAAATAAATTCGGCATTATCAGCCAGATTTATCTTCTTCTTTATGTCACAAAAAATGTCACAGAAAACCAGAGCCGAGCAATATTCCATTTTTGGACAATACCATTTTAAAATATTCCTGGGGTTCATACGCTGACCACAGGGATGCTCTAAGGCTTAACTAGCTTATTGAGAATTGTTGATTAGTGTGATTTCATGCAATCAATTACATAACATTTATATAATGTAAATTAAATTATTAATCTGTGGCCTGAAGATGAAGGTTGATCCGTCGAAATATATTGTTTCTAAATATATTTTCAATAGATGAATTTAAAAATCAATCTACCTTTTTGGGTTATCAGAGATAATTCTACAAAAAGAAAAACAACGTACAAAATACAACACTGACGGCATCATTCAAAATATTCCTCATAAATACAAAGAAAAATAAAATTATGGAGTAGAAAATAAGTTTTTATCACAAACTGATGAATATATGTAGTCTCTCATATTTAGATTGGTAATCAATTTACGTATGTATTAAAAAACTTTTAATGATGTATGTATAAAAAATAGGATAATATACGTGTAATTGCTTTTTAATAAATATTTTATTATTATTTATTTAAATACTTTTAATAGTTTTGAGAGCCACTTAAATTTCAGATGGTGGATATAATTATTAATTCTGCACACGTTTCTTTCACCCGGTAATTTTCTAATGACAACAAATTATTTATAAAAGTACACAATTATTAAATAATAATTTTTTTAAATATATTTTAGTTGATAATAATTTTAATTTCGAAATTGTAATTTTTTGAAGAAAAAATTCACTTACTTAAAGATGATAATTAATTCGAAAAGAAAACTATTTTTTTAAGAAATAAATCGATATTTTATTTTTCTTTCTTGTTTTATCACATCGAATAAATCTAAATAACAATGAATAATTTGAATGTAACGTAAAATGTTAAAATCACGTGTCATATTAAAACGATTCCAATTTCAATATTCGACAAATACCCAAGTGAAATGTCTGAAATATTCCGAGCACGGAGACCCTCTAAAAGTTATCGATCAAAAAATCGAAACTTTTGCCAATATCAAAAAATTACAACCAAATGAAATTCTGATTAAATTCCAATCGGCCGTAATTCATCCGTCAGACATCAACACGATTCAAGGACAATACCCGCTGAAGCCGCCACTGCCGGCGATTGGTGGCAACGAAGGTTACGCTGAAGTAGAGAGGGAAATGTC
>MQRK01228990.1:0-10370 GCA_001938485.1 Girardia tigrina
CGGATTGAGGTACGACACTCTGCCTCATTCACCCTACTCACTACACCTTTCTTTCTCCGACTACCATTTCTAAAAGCATCTGGACAACTTCCTCCAGGAAAAATGCTGTGGTGATCGTTCCACGCGTATTCAGAAAGCTGTGATAGATGATACTAGTTGCAGACCACCAAACAATAACATAACAGTTACAATAACATTCTTTTGGTGGAGTTTCGGTTTACTGAATGTAGTGAGGAGCCTCATCGCAGTCCAACTATTGTTTTGAACGTCGCCAATTGTCATAGATAATCCACTTCTCATCATACGTCACAATCCGATCGAGAAACAGATCGTTTTGTTGCGCAGTAAAAGCGCAGAAGACACCTCAAAACGACGATTTTTTCGGCTTTCGTTCAATTCGTGAGGTACCCATTTATCGAGCTGTTTCGACTTTCTCATTAGTATCAAGTGCCAAGTGACGGTTGAGAGATCAACGTTAAGCTCTTCTACGAGTTCTCGAAAAGTTGTGCATGAAACGGCTTCCACCAGCTCATTCAATTCGTCGTTGTCAATCGTCGAGGAGCGACTGCCATGTGACTCATCTTCCAGGATAGAATTGCCAGAGCGAAACTTTTGATATCAAGGCTACCCCGTGTATTCGTTGACACTTCCCTTGCCCCAAACTTCGTTGATGTTTCGAACGATTTTAGCTGCATTACGCCCTAGCTTGAATTCGTAGAAGTAAATGTTGCGAAAATCACATTTTGTTATCTGCAATTACAATCAAAATTATTAAAAAAAGAAACATTACAATACATTTTAGACAAATATATCTGGAAGAGTATAAATTAAGCTTTCGAATGCTCATAACAACATACATTACATAACATCATACATGCTTTAGTTGTATAACAAATCAAAAAAGGAAAATAAAAAATCAAAAACTTGCATTCTTTTTGCAACAACCTAATAATTTTGGATAAATCTAAGCAATTCTGATACGCGCGACAAAAATTGAAATAAACATTTTTGTTTAAAAGGATGCCTAAATGAAGTATTATTTAGTTTTTCTCAAACTTTTGTCTGTTTTATTATTATTGTTACTGATACTCTCTTTTTCTTTCATTTTTAGAGCATTTTTCATAAGAACAAACGTCATTATTGCATTCTGTTTGTTCGTATATATAAATATACACATATATTCATAATACCTCTTTATAACAACCAGACGCTTCCAAGACCCTAAAAACTATATGATTTTTATAAGAGCAGATGTGCTGTATCAGAATGATTAGACTGTCACAAATATTTATAAAAACTTATTAATAATTCCTGAATATATTTTGATAATAAGGAATATTTAAACATTTTAAATTATTCAACATTTAGTTTTTGTTATGATCACAAAGGTAACAAATTATCAATTTAGCCACATTTTTCGACCGATCGCTAGGATGGGGGATTTCAGAATTACAAAACATTTTGCTGTTTTGTCTTCATTTGGATTTGTTGTTTTCTTTCACGGAGTATATAAAAATCAAGGTTTAAAATAGTTGTATGAAAATGACTATCATCTGTTTAATTAGTGCTCTGGATAATGATCAATGTCCTTCAGTATTACAGTGAACATTTTCTGAAATACCTCTATCTAGACACGAAGTTGGGAACTCAAATGGTTGTTCTATTAAAAAAAACACCTATTGTTTTAATGTTAGTTTTTAAGGAGAAAATGTTTTCCCAGATATGGTTGAGAAGAATTATTGGATTTGTTGGAGCAATAAGTTTTTTAAGTACAACATTTGCTTACGCAGCTTTTCACTTTGAAACAGCAACGGCCTCGGAAATGCATTTAGGTATTATTACCTGTAACACAGAGAGTAAGATAACATTTTTATTTATTTCAAAAGTAAAATATAAATATAAATCTATATACAAGGCATTTAAATGTAGGCGACTCGTGTCGAGATAAAATTCCAATCGTCAAGTGAAACTACACCGTGTATTAAACTAAAATACCATATTTTATCGAAATAGCGCACCGGTGCGTTTATTAATTATACCTACATGCGTAGAGTGCGTTTATTCAAAGAATGCGTTTATTCAAAAGATTGCGTTTATTCGTTTCGAGTTTTAAATTTATTTTTAAACATATAGTCGCTTACCTTGCTATATTTGACAGCAAGAGTATTTTGTAAAAAGAAATTCAAATTAATTTCTTTACTTTGTTGAAACGAAAAAAAGCAGAAAAAAGATAAAAATGATTAATATAAATTTGTTTTTTTATAATATTGTTTTAATATTTAAACAATATTTAGTACCTTAAAATAACGCAAGTAAGCCATATTGCTTTTACCTTTCTTTTCTGGTTTTAAGAAACTTTTTTGAACCAGAAATCTTATGATATAGCATTTTTTGTATTTATTATTATTTTATTTACTTTTTATTTAAAATTAAAAAAAGTAAATCCCATTTTCGAATTAATAAAACTGGAACTGTCATTCTAAAAAAAATTAGAATTATCACTATTTAAGGAGGTGCATTTATTTTAGGGCCTTTGAAATAATTAAAAACATTTACCAATGAATCATTGGATAAATAATTAATTTATTTCATAATTCTTAAAATTTAAGTAAAAATACACTAGAAGCAGTTAATTACATTTTCGAAAACGAACCCCTTGCAACTATCGATTGCGGTTTGAGAAAGCGATCTATTTACTCTATCGTTCCATACTTAAAAGGTAAAAAAGACAATAAAGATAAAAAAATGACAGCAAACCAAAAAGGTAATTTCTGAGGCGAACCTTTTCACATTCCATGTAATCCACTTAATTTCATCATTAATATGACATCCAAAACAATCTGAAATCTCATCAATACAATTCGACTGAAATAGATGACTGAATGGCGATCTGAGAGAACAGTGTGTTCTCTCATCTGTACTAGACAGGGCTTTTTTTTAACATATTGACTGGGGAATATGTCAACCAGTGACTATGTCAACCATTCCAAGGCAAAAGTGATAGACTGGCCATTTTTTTAAAACAAATTTTTAAAACTACCTTTCTATTTTTTATGATTATAACATAATGCTTTTGCAACAACAGACAATTAAACCTTTGATATTCTAGCAGAAGACTCAACCACAAAATACATACATTGGCTCTTTAGCAACAGGAGAATCCATTATCAGCACTTCTCACAATACTTTGGAATGGTACAAGCACAGAAAAGTGAATGTAAAATGATAAATAGGAAATAGTAGTGACATCTGGAAAGCATATATGTTTACACCTGCTGGAAGGAAGCGTAAAACACAAAATGTGAAATGTAGAATGTGTGAAAGATTTGTGTATGTAACTTGCAAGTTTGCTCACAATGGCACTCTTTCCTTGATTCATGACTACTGTGTAGTTAAAACTTCAAGAGTTAAGGTTACTTTACATCGTCTTGACTCAATCTTCCATAATGCAGCAGTGCAACATATAGATTTAGAATTGCAGTGCAAAATTCCAGTCCTCTGATCACCCTTGGCTGAAATATTAGCATAAGTACCGGGCGGAAATTGTGGAATTTCTTATCTGACTCGCTATGGACTTTTATAATGACAGTCTGATAAGTACTCTTTCTAGCAACAGCTGGCTCTCAAGGTATTTAACGAGGGCATGGAAACTCCTGCATTAATTTCAACTAAGAGCGAAACGATTTCCCTTCGCCTTACGAAGTTCGATTTGCGGAGCATATAGTCGACCTTTTAACGGCCATTCTTCATAATCTTTACCACTGCAAGGAAGTTTCTAAGTTTTTAAAAACGGAAGGTGAATCAAAAACTTAGAGAGTAACAGCACTGGGATATTTGAAGACATGGGCTTATCAATCGCATAAAGTTTGGCTTAACTGTTTCATAGTTGATGTTTTGAAAATATTTCGTGATTTGCAAAAGTAGCTACAGCGTGAAGACCTGATTCTACCAAAGATAATAAGCAATAGGGATTCGGCACTTCGTTAATCAGACCTTTTATTCAGGGCTCTCTATCCTGATAGAGAGGAAAAGAAACTACAGCCCCAGAAAAGAGAAAGGAGCAATTGATTTTAAAAAATATTTAATGAAAAGAACTTCAGCAAATTTTAAATTGAGAGTAATCTTTATTACTATCAAAACTTTAAATTTCTTTTTAAATAAATCTAAAACTCTTTTTATAGTTCAAGCAAATCTAGTTTTTCAATTTAAATGTCACAAGTGCGTAGCTTTGTACATTAGAGAGACTAACTGGTTCGAGAGTGGGTTGCGCTGCGGTTTCGCAGCTGCGGGGCTCCTAGGTTGGGGGGTTGACTCCGGGTCGAGGGGACAAACTAAATTTTATCTCACCCAAAAGTCTCTTGATGAGCCCGGCCCTCGTCATGCTGACTCCCGTGTCAATCACAGTGAGAGTCCCAGTGTCTTTGTCCGGGATGATGTTGATCATTAATTCTTTGGCGGTGTCGAGCACTGACGGATCCGTCAAGCTTTTGTAGCAGATTTTGTCAAGCGCATCGCTGAAATTAGAGATCAATTCCCGAAGAAAAATCTCTTGGTTCGAGTAGAAGGTGTTGGTGATGAGACTCATTAACTTGGCGATTTCTGCCTGAAAGACGAATGTCTCAGTTTCACAGTCGTTCATGAATAATGTTAAAGGTTTTTGTAAAGAAATAATATAATCTGTCATTTGGTAGCAAACTTTGCTTGTAGAAATTTTTCAAATCGTCTAAATCGAAAGAATTTCCATTGTGTTTTTGATAACAAGTTTATTTGGTTGATTTTTTTTGAATTTCCCCAATTTTAATTGATTTAAATCTAATTCTTCATTTAAATTATTAGACATTTTAAATTCAATGGTGACTTAAATCCAAAATTCAAAAACCTTTCGCGCTGAAACAATTTTATTGATCAATCGACAGATATTTTTTATTCAAGTTAACATAAAAAAACCATCAATGACGACACTCATTTTTTTTACATTCAAATTCAATAATTCAACCAATCAAAAAAAACATTAACATTAATCCATTTAAACAATACATAATTAAAAAAATCGCCTAAATCATTAAAATCATTTCATTTTTTTAATCAACCAAATTTTTTTATATATATTTATTTTTTAAATATTTCTTTAAACACTTTTTTACATTAAAAATTCAAAATCAAAATTTAAAATAAATCGTCAAAATCGTTATTATTCGAAATCGGTGTTAATTGAACCATTTAACGACTTGTACGGTTTTCCATCGATTTCATCTGCTTCCGAGCGTCATTCGGCAAAGACGCTATACCGACAAAATTGTATTGATGCGGGCTATCCAAATTGACCACGATCTTAAATGAATTCACTCTGTTTCGTCCGCAATTTCACATTGAAGTGTGACCGACAAACAAACAAACCAACACACTTTTTAGACAAATATGATATATATTATGGCTTTAAAGGACAGCTGACTTTTTTAAACAGACTTACCTTAACTCTTCACATCCACATGCCAGTGATTTCCTTTTATACTGAGCTTTTGTAAATTGGGACTTCCCTTTGTACATGATACTTTCCATCGAAAAGTCCCTATTACATCATTCTGAGTTTCACATTAAAATGTATAAATGTATAGTTTTGAAATTAAATTTTATTTTAGCGGTGTTTTGTTCATTTTTATTATAAGTAGCAAGTTTCAATTTTTCTGATATTAATTGGCAGTAAGAAGCAGCATATTTTGATTTCTGGATTGAAACTTTTAAAGTGAGTGGACAAAGTTTTTCTTTTCATTATAAAGCTTCTAAAATATTTTTATATTAAAATAAACACTTTTATTTAAATCAAATCGAATATTATTTCTCATATATCTGTTTGAATACAAGTTTATTTAAGCTTCTATATGAATTTCTTTCAAACATCCAAAGTAATTTACTAAGTAGCCTATTCCTTTTAATTTCTGCGAACATTTTTATATGGTTTTTAGTAAATTTTTATTCTTTTTTTATTTTATACGATTTAAAAAATTTTGGAGCGTATGTATATTTTTCCAAAGCAAAAAAAATCTTTTTAAATCAGAATTATGTATGTTAGTCATGTCACTATAATTAATAATTAAATAATTTAACGATATCACAATTTGTATTTTAAAACACACAACCCCGTCCATTTTTAGTTATTGTATCACGTCTAATGGAGAAATACGCAACAATACTATTACACGACTTCTGAAGCTTTCTAATTGGTGAATTCACATGCATACTCAACATACACATCACACACTACAACTCTCATCATACTCTTAGTAATTATCTCATAGGTTAATTATGTCATATATCTCTTCATCATCTTACTCTTCGCACACATCAACATTTCCTAACTCACAATGTATATGCCCTTTTGTAGAACGTATCCATCGCATAAAACGAGACCTTACAGTATATATATATATATATATAATTAATTTTATTGGACTGAACTGTAAATAATAATTGTTGATTCATTGATTTGCAGTAATGTATTTATACTCTTAAGATTGTTTACTTTTGAAAAAACTTTGTATTTCTTATAAATTGATTTGGGTAGAAGAAGCAAAAAGCGAATGAAGACCTTTATAATTTTTTCATTACTTTAATGTGTTTATAAAATTACCTATTTTCATTTGAGTTTTTGTTAGATAAAATGCATTTTGAATAATACTTCTTTTAGGTTGTTGCAAAAGTAATTTAGGTTTTTGATTTTTTGTATTTACCGCAATATTATAGACTAAAGCATGTGTGATGTTATGTAATGTATGACGTTATGAGTATTCGAAAGCTTAATTTATACTCTTCCAGATATATTTGTCTAAAATGTATTGTAATGTTTCTTTTTTTAATAATTTTGATTGTAATTGCAGATAACAAAATGTGATTTTAGCAACATTTACTTCTACGAATTCAAGCTAGGGCGTAATGCAGCTAAAATCGTTCGAAACATCAACGAAGTTTGGGGCAAGGGAAGTGTCAACGAATACACGGTGTAGCCTTGATATCAAAAGTTTCGCTCTGGCAATTCTATCCTGGAAGATGAGTCACATGGCAGTCGCTCCTCGACGATTGACAACGACGAATTGAATGAGCTGGTGGAAGCCGTTTCATGCACAACTTTTCGAGAACTCGTAGAAGAGCTTAACGTTGATCTCTCAACCGTCACTTGGCACTTGATACTAATGAGAAAGTCGAAACAGCTCGATAAATGGGTACCTCACGAATTGAACGAAAGCCGAAAAAATCGTCGTTTTGAGGTGTCTTCTGCGCTTTTACTGCGCAACAAAACGATCTGTTTCTCGATCGGATTGTGACGTATGATGAGAAGTGGATTATCTATGACAATTGGCGACGTTCAAAACAATAGTTGGACTGCGATGAGGCTCCTCACTACATTCACAAAACCGAAACTACACCAAAAGAATGTTATGGTAACTGTTTGGTGTTCTGCAACTAGTATCATCTATCACAGCTTTCTGAATATTGGTGAAAGGATCACCACAGAGAAATACTGGCAACAAATTGATATGTTGCATCACGAGTTCTGACGTATGTGCCTGAGATAGGTCAATATGAAAGGGCCAATTCTCCTCCACGATAACATTCAACCACACATCGCAAAACCAACCCTGAAAAAGCTAAATGGATTGAGCTATGCCACTCTACCTCATCAACCCTACTCACTAGACATTTCTTTTTCCGACTATTATTTCTTAAAGCATCTGGACAACTTCCTGCAGGAAAATGCTTCAAAAACCATGACGACGCTAAAAAACCTTTAACGCTTTCATCGCATCCAAAACTTAAGAGTTCTACACTAGGGGCATTCATAAAAATGTTTCTCGTTCACAAAAATATATTGATTTTGATGGTTTTTATTTTGATTAATAAAGTGTATTCTGTGCTGAGCTACATTTGTTTAAAGTTTACTTTCAAAAACCTGCATTACTTTTGCAACAACCTAATACTAATAATATAGTAATTTCGTTACAAGATTTTGAATAATTCTGGATCCATCATTTTAACGATAAAATAACATTTTTTTACTTCTAGAAGCCGTCCAAATACTCTTTTACATGGTAATTTTCGGGTATGCTCATTCGCAAATTTCTCTCACTGTGAATGAATATCTACGAAAAAGGAAATCGAAGACGGCATAATCAGTTTTGATTTTAACCAACAACTACTCTTTTTGTTTTGGATAATTTTCTTCTAAATATGCATAAAAACTTGTTTTTTTCTTTTTATTTTATTAGTATCTGATTTTAATTATAAATTGTCATCAATGATATGAATGATACAAATTTAATCGGCCTTTGGAGGTTGCAGAAATGGCGTATTATGCCATTCAATGAAGTTATTAAATCAAGATCTATGAGGTTTTGGTTATATAAATAATAAATATTAAAATGATAAACAACTTTACAAATTCAACTTCATATGAACATTGTATTTATTTAGCTTCGCAAAGATTTTCCAACCTGTATTCACTCGGAAACAATTATTAAATGTTATAATGCATTAGGTGATAAATTATTGTTAATAACAAATTCATAATGTATGTAATGCAGAAATACATTAAAAAACATTCAACAATATATTAAAAGGGATTTGACAATATTTTAAAAACAGTTCACTATTTTTAAATATCAAATTATTCTGCTAATGTATATATATATATATATATATATATATATATATATACATTAGAGTGAGGCGAAAATGCAAACGTCTTTTGAGAATGTACTAAAACTTGTTTTGTGACTAGGGTAGTTGGAAAATTATGGTTATTTTATTTTCAAAAGATATTTAGAGAGAGCAACTCTGGTCCAAAGTTATGTTAGTGGGAGAAGAACAAGATACAATATTCCTCTACAACTTTGGTTAATTGTTTTGTGAATATTAGTTTCCAAACACAGTATGAATGCATGTAATGCTAGTTTTGTTATCGTTTAAGTCTCAATACACCAATTTAGACTGAACTAGAAATTGAAAAAAAATAAGTCACAGTTGTGACTTTTATCCTTATGAGGTCATCAAGCAGCAAAATGATAGAAGTGGTTTAAATCTGTGTATATGATTAGTTAAATACCCCAACTTGACTATATTGGATGATTGAATGAACTGAATAGCTTCACACATATGCACTGCAGTCGTATAAAGCTCACTAATTCATCACTAGGTATTTTTCTTCTTTATATCACAGTGCTTTTTTTGTGAGTGTATCAGCTGTAAGTGGTATATAATTCATAGTGTTATTTTGAAAACATTTAAATTTTATTGTGGATAAAGCCCTGAATGGAGCAATTCCCAACTGCCAGTACTGAATTTTTGTCAGTTATTTTTAGTTAAGTTATTGCTTAAAGAATTTGCTTAGGTTCTGAATTTGTAAAAAAAGTTTTCTTTTCACTTTTAGGTGAAAATGTCAGCTCAATTTTGACGTGTACGCAGGGAATAATATTAGAAATGCCAGCAGATATTCAGTTTTGGTCATCCAAAGTAACTTTCGATGAATATGATACCAAAGTTTATTGATGTTTTTAAAGCATATCTTTGTCATCAGCGTTATGACAAGAACCTTAGTGTTTCGAAAATATAAATGAAAATAGCACACAAAATCATTTCTGTATATCACAGATCCAGCTTACTAACGACAGAATTTGTCAGTGTTATGGAAAAAGTGCAAGGATTGATTGAAAAGAAGAGATACCTTCACTATCTTGTCGACACCGGATCCGCTGTTTCCATTATCCCCCACACGTTCATATCAAACCTGAAGTGACGCCCGCAGTACTTCAGCACCGCTAATGGCACCACCGTCAATACGTATGCCACTGTCAAGCTCACGATCACGTTGCAAAAATTTAGAAATCAGTTCACTTGGACAGTCACCATACCAGGGTGACACGTGACCAGCAGTCCCGCCGACGACCACGCTGGCAGCCAACATCACCAGACAGATTCACGACTGTGAGAGCGTCTCTCCGCATATTTTTCCGTCTATCTCCCGGTGGTTGAATTTCTTAACTTTACAATTCGAACTCTCGTTGACTTTGATTGATTTTTTACTGACACTGATCGGTTCAATTTCAAATCCGACTATTGTGTATTTTCCATTTTCGTTCTTTTTATTAAAGGTGAATCCAAGACGAAATCCATGCTCGTATTGAGTGACTTGTCCGATTGTGGAGCGAGTCGCTATAGGTAGATTGTCCACCAGCAGATGAACGGAATACGAGTTCTCGATCCGCTTGCGACCTGCCCGGACTTCGTCTTGCTGAGAGTGATGGCATCACATACAATCGAGAAAGCGGTCTTCTCGAGCATCTTGATCCGATAGGGCGTGATCACGATGCGATTCCCGC
>MQRK01228991.1:8353-24936 GCA_001938485.1 Girardia tigrina
ATATATATATATATATATATATATATATATATATATATATATATATATATATATATATATATATATATATATATATATATATATATATATATATATATATATATATATATATAATTAATAACAATAAATAAAGATAATTGAATCCCGAACAATCAGTATTATATTCATAATTAGACAATAATTTTAACAAATTTTCAATTTTCTCTTTTGTAATAATCATTCTCGACATTTTTACTGCATTTTTATACAATTTATTTGTATTCTCTTTATTTAAATCCACTTGATTTGATAATCTATTCAAAATAATTCTTTGTAATAAAACATTCCGGAGGACAACAATATTAAAAATAAAGTCAATATTTATATTTATATTTATAAAGTCAATATTTATTTATTTCGCGAAAATAAATTATCTGAACAACGTAAAATAATGAATTTCTATATTAGGAAAAAACTAATTAACTTGCTAAAATCACTAAAAGGGTTGTAGAAAAGTATTCTCTAAATAAAATGATTATTTTTCTCATCCGATATCGGCGAATTGAATTTGAAATAAAATTACTCATATCTTTAAAGGTTGTTTCGTAAGATTCGTAGAGATCCTAATCCTAACAGTCAGTTAACTCAAGCATCAGTCGGTAATTGCCAAACATAATTCTCAGCCTCACATCAATCCTGCTTCCCTAATCTATGCAGACTCAAATTTGAGTTGTTTGAATGGCCTTTCTCATCGTTGCCAATTAAATATGCAAATAAAATGTTCCGTCTAATCCGTGAGGCTGATAGATCATATTTCACAATATATTTCACTGTATTTCAATATGGAATCCGTTAATGAAATATAAATATATTTATAATTGAATATAAAATCTGTTTCAAATAATTGGAATAAATTCTTTTTTTGGATTTTTAGTTCGTGCAGTCAGTTTCAAATATTAACTTCATATTTCTATTAATGTGAACTAATCAAACAGAATAAATAAATTTGATATTAATGTTTGGAATAACGAAAATATTCTTCTTAAAATTTATTTAATCCAAAATTAAATTCTCGCCTAAAAATTTTAATTATTTAAGCAACCTTAAAATATGTCATATTTCATGACATATTTTAATTTATTTAAATTCTAATTCTATAATTCTATAATTTTAATTCTATACAGAGTTTTATTAAAAGTATTCTTAAACCATTATTATTTTTAATTTAATTTAGTTTATTTACAAATTATTATTAAGTTATTAATTATATCTCACAATTAAGTTGTCTCAAAAGTTATTAGCATTTTCAGTCAATGACTTCAATTGTGAGTAACAACTAAACACAAAATGTTCATTCCGAAACGTACAATCAATTGTTTTTTATCGTTCGAGCAAGTTGCTCAACGACATGACGGTAAATAAAATGGTCTAACAAGTCCGTGAGGCAGATAGATCATATTTTAAGATATATTTTCACTGTGTTTCGTATATAAAATCCAATAGTGATATACAAATATATTTATAATTTAATAAAAAATCTGTTTCAAATAATTGAAATAAATTCTTTTTTTGGATTTTTTATTCGTGCATTCAGTTTCCGCCAATGTTTCTTGTGGTTGCTTAGGATTTGCCATGTTCGAAATGTTACGCAGGTTGCTCACTTCCTGTCTAAATAAGTTGAGTAAACGAATGATGGGAAATATTGAGGAGAGAAGTTTTTTTTGGGAAATTACGTTAAACTTTATTGTAAACAAAATAGTGAGATTCTTTTTTTTTGTATTTTGAGAATATGTTTAATGTACTGGCGGCTTGTGATATAATAAATCATTTGTTTATGCTCCATTTATGTCTTAACTTCAGTTGTGAATAAAATTTAAATACTAAATGTTCATTCCAAAACGTACAATCTATTTTTTCTACTACTTGAAGCCACCTTCAAACCAGTTGCTAAATGCCATGAAGGTACTACTCAAATGATTTCAAGCAAAAAAAATCAGCGATGGTAGTTGTAACCTCCTCCTCACATGAGAACTGGCGCCCATGAGGAAAATAGGCCAAGAGCGGGAAAGAAGGTGCAAAGTCAGGACTACATGCAGAAGTACGGACAAATTTTAATATCTGGCTGCTCCTGCTTTTTCTGATGCACGTTCCATGAAGTACGGACTAGAACGTTGGCATGTTGAAAAAGTGCTTTTTCTCGATTAAAAAATGTAGTTTGGTTTATCAAAGGAAACCTTTACATTAATTAGGCCTTAGTAGATGGATGAAATTGAAAACGTTTTAGTTTCCACAAAATTTTATATGATCTAAATTTCTTCGTTTCAATGAAATATTAAGAGTCAACAATTAAAAAATCTAAAATGGATAATACATATAATTGTATAAATGTTTAATTAAATAAAATTGATAATTTGTTCTTATTTGAAACAATAAAAGGATGCATTACGTCTGTTGAGGAAAATAATTTGGAACTGAAATTTGCATTTGCATTTTTCAAAATCGTCAGACAATATTACTTTCCCTATTCTTATTTCCTTTTAATATTAGACTGAAGCTTTTAATCACTTTCCTTCAAGTTTTTAAGAGAATAATATATTAAAAGCATTTGTCATTTTAATGAAACAATATTTAGCTTTGGAAATCTCTTAGTTGTATTTCTAAGAGGGAAATGAAACAATTATTTATAAATAAAATTTGTATTGCAAGGGATCACTGCTACAGGAAAAATATTTTGCCTCTTACGAAACTTTGTAATGATATATTATTATTAGTGTTGTTGTATTTTTTTGTGCTGGGCCCATGATTTTGTTCCTCGGCCGATCGGTTCGCTGTTGTCGGATTTCACGGTGAACTCCAACTGCGGATGACTCCAAAAGATACTCCTCGTCGTCGTTGCCCTTGGAAATCACTTGGATTCTGTCAGCAACCAGATACGACGAATAGAAACCGACACTGAATTGTTCAATCATTGAGATATCGGCACCAGCTTGAAGCACCTCCATAAATGGATTGGTCTATCGTTCCAAGATTGTTGATGAGCTCGGCTTTAATCATACCGCTTCCCATGTCGATCAGCGTGAGTAGAGGGAAAATGGGCATTCTGCCAACAAGACCCCCCCAGGGGGGTCACCAGTTGCCATGGAAACATTTCCGGTTACCATAGCAACGACCGAAGTTACCATGGCAACGGTCGCGGTTACCCTAGAAACGGTTCCGATCACCGAAATCGTTTGGTTGTTATGGAAATTGAAATTTTATCGATCAATTTCTCACTGGACGATTGTCGATCACGACGAAAAACACCGAGAACGTATCGGAAAGTTCGATAACGGAAGATCCGTTTCTCCAGTTGAGTTGTTATATCGACAAAGACGCGGATACTCTCACGCTAGTAGGCGGAAAATAAGCATTCTGTCCACAAGACCCCCCGGAGTCACTCGTTGCCATGGCAACGGTTACCATAGCAACAGTTCCGATCACCCTAGCCTAGACAGCAACGGTTCCGGTTCACTTGGTTACGGTAACAAAGATCTTAGTTACCATAGAAACGATAACCAAGGGACGTTTTTCATTAGCAACGGATACAGTGATTCAAGGCGGTTGTAACCATGGTAACGGTTACCGTATCCATAGCAACCGTGACTCTTTCTATAGGAACCGTAGAAAAAAGTGCTAATCGATCACTGCACAGCGCACAAATGTGCTAATCGATAGTGCAAATTGTGCCGCGTATTTATAATGTGCTAGGACAGTGCTTTTTAAGTTGCACATGTGCAAAAGTGCAAAAATCAATACATTATATTTTTTGTATTCTGCAATTTCGTATTCTGAATTTTTTAAAAGTACTAGTGTCAAAAATCAATATCATGTGTTTGATGCACATTTTGATTCTCTATCTGAATGTGCAATTAGAAATTTCATATATTGATTACTTTTTTCCTATAATTAACATAATGTGCAAATGTACACAAAATGCATATCGATTTTAGAGGTACAAGGAAGCAGAATATCAAAAAAAGTGCTCATGCACTTGAATAAAAACCCATATACGTACATTCAGATTCCATATCAACATTTTCGAAAAAGGAATGAAATATCGATATTTCGAACATTTCTGAAATTCTCAAAAAAGTGCTTAAAAATTGATTTTTTCGTATATATCTGAAACCTCTATGATATATGTATGTTATTTACCATTAAATGTACTTCATTAACAATCACAAGTACCATGGTTTCCGTAACCAAGATAAATAACCTTTTATATTATATGTAAAACTACATGTATAAAACTCCTACAGTGCTTAAAACATGCATCGACATAATACATAACATCTACATAATCAGCTAAGTACCTGAGCCTAGGCATCAACCATCAAAAGTACCTTGGTTACCGTAACCATGATACATAACCTTTTAATATTATATATGAAAACAATCGAAAACACCTTAGCAACCCTCACCGTTACCTTAAAAACCATCGAAAACATGTAAAAATTACCAAAATTAAAAAAAAGTGCAAAAATCAATACTGCACTCGTCTGCCCATGTGTCCTAGGCTGCACTATGCTAATCAATACTGTAAATGTGCAACCTGCCTAGGCTTAGTACAAGTGTGCAAAATCAATAAGTTCACAATTGTACAAAGTGCAATATATTCATATTTTTTTATATAATATAGTGTAAAGTGGTGTCGAATGCATGTAGGGTGTAGCCTAGGCAAAGGTCCAAGGAAGCAAAATATAAAAAATCTGTCTGAACACATGGATAGAAACCCATAAGTAAATAGCCGGAATATGATCTTAGATTCTCGAAAAAATCAATACATAGTTCTTTATTGAGATGTTGTGTATTATAGTGTAAAGTGAGGGAGAACTCTCATAGGGTATATAAGGCGAAGCAAGTAAAATATCAAAAATCTGTTTGAACACATGGATAGTAATGTATATATGAATAGTCAGATTCAATATCAACATTTTTGAAAAAATCAATACGTAGTGCTTTTTCGAATATATGCACATTATGTGTGCAAATATTATATTATAGGTATGTATTATATTATGATATTATACTATGTTATCAACCAATATCGTATCAACCATTCAAAACGTGAGCGTATCCAAGGTGATATCGTCATACATCCATCATGTCAACGTATTACATCTGTTTCAGAATGATTTGAAAGAAAAAATATATTATTTTGTAAAAAAAAGTATATATTTTGTATATGAAAATATATATATATATATATATATATATATATATATATATATATATGTGTTTATATATATAGAAATGTTAAAAATTGAATGCTTGTTTGAATGTATTATTTTATATGGAGTTATTTGTTAACTAATAAAGTTGAATGAACAAAATTCTTCAAACCGAACTGTTAGCTGCATTTATATTGTTTTATATATTCAAACTAGAATTCTTAGATGAAAAATTTATTCATTATATTACACATAAATTTTCATCTCCTTTTCTTTAAAAACTTTTATCATTAATATTTTTGTTTTTCCTTTTTTGAAAAATCAATATTTATTTCGCCAATTTTATTAATTTATTCTTTTTTTATTTGTAGTTAAAAGTAAGGTTATAGATTTAAAAACATTTTATTTTCTGTCAGCTCTCTTTTATTATATCACAGGGGTTTCCATGCCAGTTTAACATGGTATTTTTAATTTTTGACATTAAAAAATAATAAATAGAATAAAAACGATTTATTTTTTTTTTATTTTTTTATAAGCTAACCTTTCGATTGCGAAGAAATACTTTGAAATATCTCTTTAAGCTCTTTGCTTTTATAAAATTGTTAGTCTTTTGACAACTAGTCTTTCGATAGCACAGTGGAAGCGTATTTTATCGAATGTAATTCCCCAAGAAAGGTCAATGGCGAGAGGATGATTTTAAATTTTTGGTAATAACAATGATAATTTTTAAATATCTAGATATATGTACACATAAAATCCCATGTTCGACTTAAGTTTGCTTTCAATTTCGAGAAATCAGGCGGCAGTGTTGCGGGAAGATCTTTCAGTCCCCAGTAAATCAACAAATAGGAGCTGTAATCAGGTTAAAAATGTCTCTTGATAGTTGGATATTTCTGGTCAAAAATTAACATTCAAACAACGCCTTATCAGGTAAATCCAATCAGGGCTGTTGAGTCGGAGTCAGAGTCAAGGAGTTTGAGTTTAAGGATTTTTGGGGAAGTTGGAGTCGGAGTCGAAGTGAGTTTGAGTCGGAGTCGTGAAATTCGATACTTACTGCGACTCCAGCCAAAATAATAAAAATATTATCAATTGACATATAAAGGACTCGGAGTCGGACATAGGTGTTAAAAATATAGGTGTTGGAGTTGGATAATTTTAGTCTGACTCCGCAAACCCTAAATCCAATATCGTGATAAAGATCGTCATCTTTACGTATGAATCAAGGCCATTCAATTTTTCTCTTAATTCTCTTTCGGTTTTATTTTTAACGCAAATTTATCGTTCATACACAGTTCAATCAAGTCGAATGGTTCATCGATTACCGATTTGATAGGATTCAAAAGGTCGTCAGTAATGTGATCCATTTAAAATTTACTCGGAGTTATTCCCTTTTTCCTGTATAATGAAAAGAAACACACAAGTCTGATTTACAACTTTTATTTATTTTTAATATTTGCGATATTCCGCATCAAAACATTCATTCGTTTAAAGAAGAACAACAACTTCAAGAAGATGAAACAATTTCTTTTTTCCCACAATATTCATATCACAGCAATGTATACAAATATACCCATGAAATATATCATTATTCTAATCCAACATCTAGGTTTAATACAACGGGACCCCCAAACTGTCTTTAAGAGAGCTAGCTTTTATGAAATCCGATTTCTAGCTCAACGATGAACTACAGTTTCATTAATCATTACTCTTCAGTTAGAAAAATACACTCATACCTCGATATACGGGCCTAAATACGTTCCTAGATACGGCCTAGAAAATATGTATATTAATGTTTTTTTTCACACTTTTTTCAAAATTTTTTTTGGCCGTATAACGAAAAATTCTAGGCCGTAAATCGAAAAATTGCCATAATTAAAGTAGACCGTTATAGTGAAAAGCCGTATAAAGAGCGGCCGTATAGCGAGGTATGAGTGTATATATAATAATTTTGAATTAATAAATGTAATTAATAAATAAATACTTATTTGGGTTTTTTAAGAATTATATATAAATAATATATTTTATAAAATCACAGTTTGATTTAGCAATAACAAGATAATTCATTTAACAAAGTCTTTTATCAACGCTCTTGATAGAAACTCTTCGATAACGAATATCCCTGGAGAGACACTTATTGGCACTGATTAGAAAATAAAATTTATTTATTTATTATAATATAATTTTCGAAAAATATTTTATGAATAGTTTTTCTAGGAAAAAATAAAATTACTTAATTTATGATAACTAATTATGACTTTATGTAACAATAAATAATATTTGGCTTGAAACAGTTAATTAAATAAACTTAATTTTATCAAAAAATATAAATAAGTAATAGAGAATTCCATAAAATGTATTAATCCGCACGGAAGAAAATCGAATGCTCACTAAAATAAAAATATAATCTTTATTTAAAAATTATATATATCGAAATAATCATTTTCAAATTGAAATAAAAATTACCAATATTTATATGTTTGTGTTCCTTTTTATGCTTATTCAAAATGAAGGATTGTATTTTATTTTCTATTTCTTCATTAAAAGGTTTACGACCCCCGGCCATTTCGATGCTTGAGATGATCCAATTGATGCATCCTTACCTGATAACTTTCCGGAGACTTCATGTTGTCTCCACTCTTGAATCTGTTTTTCGTCAACATGTACAATAAAAAATCAGAAATAATTTTATGTATTTCTAAAGAAATTATGCTTTTTTAAAAAATTTCTTTATAATTTTATGTATTTAATTTCAATTTTTTTAATTTCTTAAATAAACGCGACTCTCTAATAATCGCAATATCTGAGAATCAACATTTGAAATAAATTCCGCGGCAATTAATCGAAGTAATACGGTAAAAATACAGGATGCGTATGGTATTTGAGAACCGATTTCCAAATACGCATTACTCTGACTATGGCTTCTTTCAAAGATTATTTAGTGTTACAGAGATGTTTATTGAAATCTCTCTTCACCACTCTCTAAACTTAGTAGTCAAATGGATTTGGTGAGCTAGAGAGTCAAATATTAGTAGTTATGTGATCGTGAAAATTTTTAGAGGTCCATTGCAATGATGAAGAGTCCTGTGGGAATAAATTAGGTAAATCTAGGGCTAAACTACTCTTTCCAGAACTTAAATATAGGAAACTGTGTTAATTTGAAGGCCTTGTAGAAAGATATAAGAATGTATCTCGAGACCATCATTGCTGACAACCACGAAAACTAAAACAGCTGCTGTAAATTTTGTGTGCAAAACTATTAGAACATCAGAAGGGTTTTTATATAACTATTTTGTCTGTTAACTTTTTGATCTTGGTCAAAGTTTTTCTCATCTGAAACCTAATCACATCTTCCTCCGCTGGATTTTTAAGTTTTTTCAAGAGCTTTTTGATCTGATTACGCGATTTTCTTTTGTTCTTGCAGATACAAATTGTCCTTTGCTCATCACATAGTACTTATATCGAATGTCGTAATGTACAATATTTGTAATTGTTCCTTCCGAAAGATGGAATTCTTTTGTAAGGGACGTCATCTATTTTCTGGGATATCCATCAATTGTTTATATAACTTTGCTACATAAATTTAGGTGTTTTAATTATGCCAGAGAACTTAGATTTCTTCTTGCGATTTGATACTGGTGATAAGCTTCCATTTTCAGCTTCTAATCCTTTAACAACTTTGTAGACGAACGATCTAGCAACTTTTAAAATTGAGATGTCACAATTACAGCATTCCTTTTCATCTTTTGCATGAGCTGAGTGTCTGCAATTACCATTACATCATTAAAAAAAAAGAAATCAAATGTAATAAAATACAGAAAAAGTCGGGAAAATATATGTCCTCAAATGCCGTACGCACCTTGTTTATAAATGCACACCCCTCTATGTAAAAATACCTTCATCCTGCATTTCGGACAATACTCTGGAGAATGCATTATAGAAAACCACTTTTATAAATAAAATATTACATTAATGGAGAATGTTTTCAAACAGAAACATTTTCTGTTCCAAAATATCTTAAAAAAAGTATCTTAAAATTAGATGAAAAGATGCACTTTATTAATGATATTTAAATTCAATAAATTCAATAATATTATGTAGTATATGGTCGCTGTTGGTTACACCGGATACCGTCCGATCTCCGAAGTTAAGCTACCAACGGCCACGTTAGTACTTATATAGTCGCCGATATGGAATTCGCGGGGCCATTGACTATTTACGTCAGGTCAGGCAAGCATGCCTGCAACAGATACCATGTAAACCTTTACTACCTGTCCCATGATTGGATGGATGGTGACTAAACTGGCTCCTTTACCGAGAGCAATCTGGGAGATTATGGTGTGTGGATACACAACAGGATGAAAAACAAAACCTGTTAAAGGGAAGGTGAGCTCCTAGCAGCCATCTTCCATCCGTAACTGGAGTGGAGATAGGCATCACTAGATTATTTACCTGCTGATATTAAAAAATATTAAAACCAATAGTAACCTTAATCTAATCTCTAAACTTAACCGTGATTAAATTTTATCATAAAACTTAACTAATTTTACCTGAAACTTTCCATCCAGATGATCCTTTCTTACATTCCCAGGATTTAGATATAAAATGGCATTTCTTTTACAGTAATATTATTATTGAGAAAGTTATCTCAATATTTCTTGATGCTCGGATGTTTTCGTTACAACACTAGAGATGATCTTCCCAAATTTTCGATTAAAAACATTTTTGAATAAATCTAAAGGTTAATTTCAGAATTCCATGTTCATGTAAGGTGGTACTCACATTTAGGACAATCATCTTTGAGACAGATTTATGATGATGTTTCGACGTTTTTCTTCACAATTATGGAACATTTTTCTTTTTCGTATCACACAACACCGGTACCCCGACAAATGCCCGCACGACAAAAGCGCGCATGACAAATGCACTAAAGTAAATTTAATAAATGTTTTTGAAAACATGTTGATTTTGTATTATTTATTCGTGAATACTAAAAATATTTTTGAAATATAAATTTCATAATTTACACAAACGCACTTAAATATATTGAATAGATTTAATAAAATTTAGTGCAATTAATATTTTTGTATATAATTTTACGTGTTCGTCGTTACGCTTTTTATAGCGCGTTCAAGTATATTTGATTTTTTCAGATTCATTCTTTGAATTGTCTGTAGCATGCATTTGATCAGTAATATTCAGTACTGTTCCATTAGTTTCTTTCCTCAGTCTAACGGTACACTCTTGTTTGACACATCTCAATGAAGATGATCTATCTTGCTTTCGCTTTTCACAATGATACCTGTACCATTCATAAAGCATATGGTTCTTTTCTTTCTGTGTATGAGGGGTTAATTTAAATTTTTATCTCGCCTGAATAATTTATTATTTTTTAATTTAAAGGGTAAAATATTTTTCTGTTAATATGCTTATTCAATATTTTAAAATTAAAAATGATATAATAAAACAACTATTAAAAATCAAAAACGTTTTTTAAAAATAAAATATTTTTAATGTGTTTTTAAATATTTTAAAAAAATTAAAAATGATATAATAAAAGAAAATCATAAAAAATAACATATCTATTTAAAAATAAAAAATATCTTTTAATATGTCTATTAAATATCTTAAAATTAAAAATGTCAAGAAAAAAAAAATATTAAATATGTATTTATAAATAAAAATATTTTTTAATAAGCAATTTTAAATAAACTTTGAAATAAATTTTGAAAATAAAGTTTAAATAATTTTTGAAATAAATTTTCGAAATAAATTTTCAGGATTTTAAAAATTAAATCGAAAAGAATTTAATAGATTAATTTGGGTCGAGATAATTAAATTAACAGGAAAATTTGTTTTAAATATGTGAATTGTTATATAAATAAATTTTGGTGTTAAAAAAATGAATCCTGATATTGAGGTTGCAACCACTTCTCACACTGTGACTTGATGATATTCAAAATGTGAAGATTTGGGAAGTCTCGATTAAATTTTTGAAATAAAGATAGAAAAAAACATTTTAAGTTAATATTAAACTTTAAAAGTAAAAATCAGAAATTTAATGTAAAATACGTGAAGACGGTTAAGTTTCACTATTAATAATATTTAAAAATAAATGTTTTAGATAAAATTTTACCGATCTTATCGGGTAACGATTCCTACCTCGATTAAGGGATGCTGGTCGCCACAGCTGGATCCGGTGGCCGACACCTCAAATTTTTAAAAATTACTTTGAGAGATTTTAAATACCAAAATTCAAAAATTTAAGAGCTCTCCCAAATCCTAACGAAGCATTTTTCATCTATAATATAAAAAATATTTTGAATAACATTAACATTGAAAATGATGAATTACTTTTACTAAAGTTAATTTTTAAAATATGCTTCAATTCACAAATTATAAAGCTCATAATCTTGAACTCAATCAAAGAATTAAATAATATTAATAAATAAACAAAAACTTTATTTTAACGACATTGACTCGAATTCGTCATTTTTGACAAGCAATTTTTGCGGGACATAATAATGATAAATTGCCATTTTAGTCCAATAAATGTCACAAGCAAATAAGTTTCCAAATTAGAAAATATAATTAAATGATTCATTATTTAAAAGTAAAAATGGGAGCCAATAATTTATTTTAATGAAAATATTAATCAAAAATCAATCTCAAATTTTAATAAATGTAAAATGAATTATTATGTCATCAAAACACGCTCAATAGGGTTTTCGAGAGACCCACGGGTCTCTTACAATCATTTGATTTCTTTTTTGATTAACGTAAAAATGTATTGTAAGAATTTCAGGGAACTCACATTTATTTTTGAATTTTTATATTTAAAATCTCTCAAGGGAATTTTCAAAATATTTCATGTATTAAAATATTGAGGAAGAAATTTTAGAGTAAAAATGCTTTATACAAGAAATGTAAAACTAATTTTGGAAATTCCCAGGAAAAGAAATAATAAATTTATTATTCATATTTATATTACATTATCTTTATGTATAAATAGTTTGTTAAAAAGAAAAATTTTTACTGGAAAATTTGTTCGAAAAATATGTTATTGTGTTGCATTAATAAAAGTTTGAATAATGTCAATTTCAGATTCTTCTTTCAACTAAGATTCGAAAAATCATCTCGAACTCAACAGCTACGAAAATTCAGCAATGTTAATCTTTCTTTAGTGAACCTCACATCCTATAAAGGTATTAAGCCTGAGGCTTTTAGGGAGGGCTGAGACGCTTATGGCTTCAGCGGGCACTCCCCCAAAGTTGGGCGAACCGGCTTCACAACACCCCTCACCAAGATTGGAAACCTTGGATCATTGCGATGCAATCGACCACTCGACTGTAGGGTCACTACTATACTACAATCATGACACTCAGGACGGAAAGTGAAGTCTTGCTCATACGGATCGCAAGTTCGTAGTTGCTACGATATTTTGTCGGCTCAGATATCGGCTAGCTTTTGGGCACTTTAGCCTAGAGACCGAGATCTCTAGTTTCTCAGGGATATTACGTAGAAGTATGCCCACTGGTAGCACAGATGATCCATGCTTTCTTTAGTAAAAAATATGTCACTTGTTTTAACAATTTTCCTTTAACGTTTGAAATTACACAAAAATATTTCTAACTTTGAGACTATATATATTTCCAATAAAGTAAGGTTTTTATCACAAACAGTAATAATATCGTTAAAATGTGAAAAAGGCGAAACTTATTTGAAAACGGAAGCAAAAACATTAAATTCTCAAAAAATGACATTTTAACACAAAAATGAGGTTTTCTATCTACCGGAAGATCTTTTAAACATTATTTCCGATTTCATTGTACAAAAGTTTAAATGTGCTTTCCGATCCTTCACATTTCGTTTGTCGACGCTACGCCATATAATCAATACGCCTGGTCTTTAATATTGTGAGGGAAAATTCTGAATGTTGTGAGTTTATTGTTTGTATGCTGTCTAGATTGGTGACTCTCCTACCCAGATGGGATTGATATGTTATTGATTAATTATTTAAATCTAATGAGATTAATTTTTTATACTAATTAATTAAAAAGTTATTTAATTAAAAATTTGAATAAAATTTTTAGTAAACGATTTTAACGTATTGAATTTAATATAATTTAAAAAGGGTTTATTTTAAAATTTACTTATTGTATTTTCATCTAATAAAATTTTGAGAAATTAAAAGTTTTTATTATTAATATCTCATTCATTATTCAAGATTTAAATATAGATACTAAAACGATATAGAGCGATGCTTTCTGCGGAAAGTGCTACTGAAAATGAGTCTGTTTGTGTTGTTAATAAATGTTTTCACGCAAATTGCGATGTTGCTAATAAATATCATGGTTTTTGGTGAGGTTTTCCCAATATGTCTAAGATTATATTTGATTGGTTCCCATTACTTAATCTCAAAATTAAATAATAAATAAAATAATAAAAAGCATATTTCCATAAAAAAAGGCGTGTTTTGCAATAAATAACAAATTTATCATTTTTTCAGAGTGCCGAAAATATCTGCATCAACTTAATAGTTAATGATTCTTTTTTAATAAAAATTATTTTATTTTTATAGCCTAAAATAATCAATTATCAAATTTATTCTATAAATTAATCCCATCTCTGCAGTTCATAATAAGTATAACTCAAATCATATTTGATTCCAAAATATTTATTTATTCCAATTTGAGCTCCCACATATTCCAAGTGTCTTCCTCAACGTCCACTGCCGACAGTTCTTGATTTAATTACACAAATGCAAACTAGAAATGAATTCAATTTGAGAATCATTTCTTATCAAAATAGGCGACAATTTGTTTAGTTGGATTTTTTTCTCTGAAAACTTTGTAAAATTATATAATTTTTTTTATAATATTTTCAAATTTTATTTTTTAAAATTAGAAATAGAAATAAATAATCGTCAGTGTTTTAAAATACTATTTTTTCAATCAACATAACAATCTTTGCGAACAATATAATAAACATGATTTAACACTACGGAAATAAAATTGTTATTTTGGGATTATTTTATTGCTATGCATTAAAATGTGATACTATAAATATGCAATATTTTATTAGTATTTTTTATTTTTAACGATGGCAGTGCAATATAGTAGGGGAAAAATAGGGCTTCGACACCAATCGATAATTGACCGCCCCGGGAATTACTCGTTGCCAAGGCAACGATTACATGGCAACGGTTCTGATCACATTAACAACGGTTCCGTTTAACTTGGAAACGCTTCTGATTGGTCCCCGGTACCCTAGAAACGTTTCTAATTGGTTCCCGGTTCCTTAGCAACGGTATCCAAGGGACCGTTTTCATTAGCAACGGATACAGTAATTTAAGGCGATTGTAACCATGGTAACGGTAACCGTATCCGTAGCAATCATGACCCTTTCCTTAGCAACCGTAGAAAAAAGTGCTAATCAATCTCTTTACAGTGCCAAGATGTGCTAATCGATATTTTTAAAGTGCTAATCAATATTACACATTGTACCACACTTTTTTAATGTGCTAGCACAGTGCTTTTCAAGCTGCACATGTGCAAAAGTGCAAAAATCAGTACATAAAATTTTTTAAAAGGGCTAGTGTCAGAAATCGATTTTGATTATCTATCTCAATGTGCAATTAGAATTTTCATGTATTGATTACTTTTTCCAATAATTAACATACTGTGTAAGTTTACACAAAAAGCACATCGATTTTAGAAGTACAAGGAAGCAGAATATCAAAAATGTGATGATGCACTTGAATAGAAACTCATACATTCAGATTCCATATCAACACTTTAGAAAGTGCTGAAATATCGATTTTTTCGAATATTTCTGAAATTCACAAAACAGTGCTCAAAAATCGATTTTTTGAATATAGATGAAACCCATGTGTAATATGTATTTTATTTATCATCAAACAACACCTCATGAATCACCTAATGTACCCAATCAACCATCACATTGGTTACTGTGACCAAGATAAATAACCTTTTATATTATATGTAAAGTCTACATGTATAAACTCTTATTGTACTTAAAACGTGCATAGACATTATACATAACATGTACATAATCAGCTATGTACCTGAACCTAGGCATCAACCATCAAAAGTTACTATAACCATGATACACAACCTTTTAATATTATATATAAAAACAATCGAAAACACATTAGAAACCATCACCGTTACCTTAAAAAGCATGAAAAACACCTTAAAAATCATCGAAAACACAAAAGTGCTAAAAAGTAATACTGCACTCGTCTGCACAGTGCTGCACATGTGCCAAATCAATAAGTTAACAATTGTGCAAAGTGCAATATATTTTTTTTATATAATATAGTGTAAAGTGGTGTCGAATGCCCATAGGGTAGAGAGGGCGAAGTAAACAAAATATCAAAAATCTGTTTGAACACATACATAGTAACTCATATATGAGTAGTCAAATTCCATATCAACATTTTTGAAAAAAATCGATGCCTAGTGCTTTTTCAAATATATGCACATTATGTGTGCAAATATTATATTATAGATATGTATTATGTTTCTATCGATTTTAATTTTCTTGGCCCTTTGACGGCCATTTCTCTCTCCCATTGACCATGAATTTCCCCACAAATTTTAGTAGGTGCTGAAATTTCGTCAATTCCTTTTATATGCGATCTCATGGACAAAATGCCGGCACTATCGTGCTTCATCTCAAAGTTCTCATCGCCAATAGGAACTCCATCTTTATGGTATTCGCCCGTACAAAATTGACGGAAATTATCCGTAGTTTTCGAGACAATATCGGCAAATAATTCGAAATGTATTCTGCCAATATCCTGACCACCAACACTGACATCGAAAAATACGACTGGATTTGACGGATTTCTCATTTGAAACGCAACAGCAGGTAAAACGATTTCTTCGGACATTTTTACATGATTACCTTCAAATGTTTTCATAAAATAATCCACATTAAAAATATAGTCAAATGGTAAAGTTATCTGTTCTTTTAAATTAGACATTCAATTTCTGTTAATTAATGTTTCTATAATAAAGCAATCGATAATCCTTAGAAATCTTTATTAGATATTAAATTCTATAATAACTGATTCGTTTAAACAAACGAATTAGAAACAAAAAACTCTTACATTATTAATATATATATATATATATTTCGAAAATATAATTTGATTAAAGCTTTTTTTATACAACTATTGGACATGTTTCGATGTTTATATACATCATCATCAGCAATTTTCTATTGAATTGTTTGAATAATACAATTTTTAACAATTTTAATAAATATAATTTAGTTTAAAAGGTAACGAATAAATTAAACATTTTTATTTATGAAAATATTATTGGGTAATAATGACATAGATATTTTAATTTAATTAAAAATTTTAAG